>CAEFZX010004514.1:0-55389 GCA_903066825.1 Alfaro cultratus | reverse complement strand
ATATATAAGAACTTGTTAGTGGGGTTCTTAATGGTGAGTGTTAACGAAATTAAAAGCTATGGGTTTGTGACGTCTTTGTATTGATGTTAACAAAGAAGGAATACGTGTGAAGTCTTTTGTGTGCAGTGGACCAAAACACTGAATTTATGAGCCGGCCTCTGCTTCCGCAGGAGCCAAAGTGGTTTTTAAAAGAAGAACTTGCACACATATCAGGGCTTCCCAAAGTTATTGGAGTTTGAACTGTCCAAGAATATTAAGTGCTGCCCATATATATTCAGCAACTTATTTATATTACAGTGAGATTTATGCCTGTGGTGTGACAAGTTTGCCAACTAAATATACAAACCACTTCAGCAACTTAAAAAAAATGGAAGTGCCATTTTATATCACAATTAAGTAGCTATGTGACCTTCAGTTGTTATAAAAATGCTTTATATATCAAATTTGACTTAAAAGTAATTTGACACCTAGAAATTGGGCTTGTGTCTATTTAAGAAGCTCAGACTCTCTGCCTTTAGCATGTCTTCACAAGAGTTTTTGTCCATTAGGTTGTTTACTACTGTTTTAGGAATGTTGGACTGAGAAGTCATTTGTATGATAAGATTAGATGTAAGATAACATTAGCTCTTTAAAGAATATGCACAGTTAAAGAAGGAATAACTTGTTTTAGTATGCTAAAGTAATGATCAAACTACTGGCAAATTAGAACAACCTAATTTGACAAGATAGATGTTGGAGTTGGTTAGTCAACTATGTGACTGCGTCAACTTGGAAGGATATAAGCAAACATAAAGACATTTTTACCCTACTAGTAGACAGCTTTTGCTGCATTTTTTTACATTACTATCTAAATCCAATCTACATTTGTCCTTTTCTGGTTCAAAGAATTCCTCCTCCTTTGTGCGACTCTCATTAGAAGGAGGTTATTTTGCCTGGAGTGGTGGTAATACAGGAACCACCACAGCTGAAAGCAGTCAGTATAAGCAGTTCAGTCAGTGCAGTGTAGATCTGTTGTCAGCTTTCACTGCCCCATGACAGTTTTTAAGTCGATTGGAAAGCAGATGAAAAAAGAAAAATATTATTTCAACTTTAATAACCACTTTTGAACAAAATGTCGGATTTAATATGTAGAGCATAGTAAAATTAATGACTGGAGTTTCAAACATGTCAAATCACACAATGAAATAAATTAGCATTAAGGACAAAAATTACGATATAAAGTATGAAGTCTTGTCTAATCACTGAAATGAATGTCAAGACTGCACCAGAAAAAGATTCATGTGTCTGCGAAAATAAACCTTAAAAAAAAAAAATAGAACAAATGATCTTGTTGAAAATCTTACATGCAATGGCCAAAATCATTTAAAAACAAAATATGGGACTATCGATTACAAGCTCTATGCCTCGATAGATTTAAATGGCGGCTTGATGTTTTTGTTATTGATCAGCCGACCTTTTGTCCCCGTTTTTGAAGCCTCACTTTTTTTGGACTGAATCGTTTTTTTGTGTATCCTCGCATGTCTGTGTAACAATAAATCATATGAAAGTCTACACAAATTACAGTTCATGTCCCTCAGTTATGCTGGGCTTTTCTGTGCAACCACACAAGAGTCTGCAGATTGTATATATATATATATATATATATATATATATATATATATATATATATATATATATATATATACACTGTAGATATACAGTCAGAAAAAAAATGCCTATTGAATGATTAGAATTGAATTGGCTAACACCGAGGCTGGTCTTCCACCTTATTAGACATACTCTTTTCAAGATATGCAGGTCATATATTATCTAACTCGCAACTCTAATTTCTTGTCTCTTTCTTAAAGGTAGAACATCTTTGGTAGCTTGGAAAATTATTAAGGAAGAGATGGTACTAGAACTACGGATTGTCACATTCTTTCTTTGAGGACATTAATTATTTTTCATTTAGTTAATTTTTACACAGTTGCATCTGTGAATCTGTTCTAGGGCTGTTGTAAACTATTACTTTAGTAAATGAGTAATATATCAATCATTTTGACAATTAATTGAGTAACCAAATAAAAAATCTAATATAATAAAATACTTGTATCAGCTATAAATACTGGCCCAAATTTTTATGTTTGTGCATCCTTGACTCTAACTTTTGTGTCAATTAGAAAATTAAACTGTAACAACAACAGGTCATTTTTATGTCAAAAAATGACACAATTCTGAAATTACATCAAATTTAATAATAAAAATAATAAAGCAGTAGTGTAGCAAAGACACTTAAAATAAAAAAATAAAAAAAAGAATACTCCAGTCTTTAGTCAGTTTAATGGACAAACTCTGGTAGCCGCTCAGGGAGAAAGTCTAGCACTTAGCATTCATCAACAACTGAATTTCAGGAGCGAGAGTGTTGCGCAACACAAATAATTATCCGGCTGGAGCACATAGCGCTAAATAGTGAAACATAATTTAATGAAGCTTAAAGACTCATAATTTGCGTCGAGGGATTTTTAAAACTGAGTTGCTATAATCATTCAATGAAAAGTTACAGTCCTACTAACTGTTCATGCAATAAATTAGCCCATTTTTAACAGCTCTTTTGTTTCTATGGAGGATAACTGGCAATAAAGGCAGACATAAATGAATGGCTTGATAAAGTAATTAATGTGTCAAATATTGCACCACAAAAAACAAGAACTTTCCCAACTCAACACTTGGATCTTGATGTTGACCAACAGGAGAGAAGCCCGCCCACTAACCTCCATTCCCCTAACTCTTTAATGCGCTGCTGGACTAAAATGATTTTGATCCAAGCTTATTCATGTGTTTGAATGGCCTCAGACCTCTGCAACTAAATTCATCTGACAGTCGGTAGCAAAGTTTGAAAATTTCTTCTCATAGATGCTCTTCATTAAATTTCACTCAGCTCGAGCTGTTTTTCAAAGTTGTAACAAGAAAAAATTTGAAAAAGTTCAAGGGATATGAATGATTCATCAGGGCACCGTAACCCGCTTCCACTTTCTGCATGTCAGAAACCTGGCTTGACTATTATTAGACTGTCAGAGAAATGCAATAATATGTCACTTTCCCTGAGACAGAGTGAAATAGAAATATAGTAAACTCATTGAAAGTCTGAATTTAAGGACCATTTTTTTTGCCTTGTGTTTCATCCTTCTAACTGCCACCCACCACCCACCTCATCATTGTTGCACACCAAGTGCCTCTACAAGCAAAAAACACAAAAACAACAACACTTAATGCACTCAGCAACTAAAGTAACCCTGTGCCCACCACACTGCAAAACAAGAAAAAAGAAAAAGAAGGTCTGGAATGACACGACAAAGAGCTACAGGCACTGAGTCAACCTTCAAATCCCCCAGATTGCAATCTGATTGAGCATCTGTTGGATGTGCTGAAAGCCTGATCAACAGAAGCTCCACCCAATTACCCAAAGGACCTAAAGAGGCTGTTGCCAGAGACACCGAGCACTCTCTGAGGTCCTCCTTCTGGGCCCCAGTGGGTCAGAGCTGTTCTTGCAGTACACAGAGAACACATATAGCATCAGGCACTGGGTTATTTTATGTGACTAGTGCCATGTTGCTTGTGTTTTATTTAAAAATGTAATAAAAAATCATTTTAAAAAATGCGTCATGTATCTTCAGTTACTCAGTGATTCTCACTTTCTACGGGTTACTGTTTGTTTGAAGGACAGATCAGAAATCTGCTTATTTTACCTCGCCGATCGGTGAGCTTGGGTTTACATCAAGCCCGCCGACGTGGCAGGCTGAATCTCTTTAAGTAGCTATGAATGTTTATGTGTGTGTTTCACACTGGCAGAACAGATAATAAGCATAATCCCACATGGCAAGTGAGCTGAATCGCTTCTTGGGCTGAGGCTTACTGCAACGCCCCAAAGTGTAGTCTGCAGCATCCGAGGTGTACTGAGATAACCGCGAAGGCCAGAAGAGAAAGAAAAAACAGCAAGGCTCTGCATAAATTCTCGCCTATATGCTATCCCTTCTCTTTATATTTTATCTTTTACTTCTAAAATACCAGTGTCGTCCTGTTTGGAACTTGCATTAAAGGGGCAACCTAAGCTGGAAAGGTTGGGGTTTAGGCAAAGTGAGACTGTTTTAAGGTGCAGCTGCTGGATCTGGTGATTGCTTAAGCCCAAGGACATCAATCTACATCGTTCTCATTCATGAAATAATCCTCCTGCCATCATCGTGTTTACACAGAAGATGCTAACACTTTCATGCACGTGCAGGCACATGTGCATGCACATGTGCATGCACTGGTATTTAGCACTGTTGTACAACGCCTTATGGCTATGCTAAAAAAAGAACGACTACAGTCTCTAAAAGGGGGAATGCATAACAAAGCCTGGAGTGAAGCGAGAATGGCGAACGAGTCAGTCATAGCTGGTCATAAGCCAATTAATAGGAAAGCATGCATTGGATTTTAAATCATACAGCATTTATCCAGTGTAATGTGACATTTATATTCACCTCACAATTGAAGTTAATAATCTTCAAGTCAGAAAAACAAAATCCTTTTGTTGTTGACCTCCAGATACTTGAATTATTGACAACGCAAGCTGTCTCGTAAAGTCATGACAAGCCTGTGTCCAAACACGACATTGCCTGCAGCTACATTGACTGGTGAATCTAAAATAAAGCGCCAGTGTGTGAGCCACATTGGCGGATCTAATTCCTCCCCTTTTGTTTTCCTGATAGAAGGCAGGAAGGAAAAAAAAACATCTAGATTTCCTGCTGTTTTCTTCTTCACATTTCCCTTGGTATTTTGCACAATTGGAAGACTATTTTGCTCTGTTCCTAAATTATCAAGCTTATTTCTTGTAATTAGGATTTTTAATTTGCAGCTCAGATTTGTGGCTGGCACTGCGAGCTCTGTCTGTCTTTGGGTTGCCGTCAGATCCCAATAATATTCTGCGCTTGTAATTGGCAAGATTTTGAATCAATAATTCGGATTAAAATTTTTTTTTTTTAAATTGTTCTTTTTCCCTTAAAAATATTTTTCTAAACTCCTGTAAATGCCTCCACTCTGCCTCATAACACCTCTGCTTTGTAGCAGATTTGATTTATTGAATTATAGCCTGTCAATGCAGGTTGGTTTTAGATCTGGGACTCATAGGGATTTTTTTCTAATCGTCCAAGAAATGCCAAATTTAATTGCGGTTCTTCCTTAACTAGGTCACTCCTTTTTCCGCTTGAATTGTTTATTTTTCTCCAGGTTTCTCAGCCCCGTCTTCTGTAGAGGTGCCTTAACAACTTGGAAGCCTAACGTGTTTGATTTCGCTACTTCTGGTTTGTATGAAAGTTTCATGAGCTCAAGGTTATGTTTGCCAATTAGTGGGACATTGTGTCTCTCTTATGCTCTTCAGGCTCAGTTCCTTTTTCCTCATTCTAATGTCCTTTCCTGGGTTTCCATAAAAAAACATTTCATTGCTTAAAACACTCAAAACACGATAAGCAAAAACTTGTTGATTGGAATTCTCTAGACAGAGAAGTAATCTTGAAAATCTTTCCACTCTAATAATAAATACGCATACTTAGTGGATATTAGAAGTTTTCACACAACCGGTTACAATGCCAAGTTATTGTGGTGTAAAAACTTAGGTTAACGTCAAAACTTTAACACCTTTTTAATATGAACTATAATCCGTTATGATTGAACAATGCAAAACTTTCTAACTCATTTCCAATAATATGAAAAATACTTAGTTTACGTGTAAACATCCTTTATAGATGTGTACCTATACTCCAGTCGTGCAATTATTTGATATTATATTTGCTTATCTTTCAAGTCTCAATGTATTATTTTATTTGTCAATTTGCTGTTGATAATGCATTTTATCACCAAGGGTCACCAAGGATTGTTCGATGGCAAATTAAATTGTGTTTAAAACAGCGCAGGGACATTAAAGCGCTAATTTTAATTAATCAATAACAGATTTTCAAATGCGTTAGCAAAATTAATCATCTTTATTTATTTTTTATACAGAGATTCCAGTGACATGCGTTTCTGGTATGAATGTAAAAGAAAAATATCATCTACAAGCAACAGTGTTGGACAACAACACTTTTGGTCCAGTGGGGGTTAAATTTTGCTTCAAAAAAAGCGATTTGATGGGAGACTTTTTGCAAAATTTGTTGTATGTTTTGCAAAAATGAGTTAGCCTATCAGTGAAGCTATTCAAGCCTAAAATAGCATCTCAGTGTTAAACATGTTGCAGCAGCACTGGTAGTCAGCATCCACAGTCCACATTACTAGTAAAGGATTTTTCAAAGTGCTATGAATGATCAATCAATTGAAAATGAAATGGTGTGAAAGCACTTTACACCAATCTGATAGTTGAAATGCGTAAAGATATATTAAGAATTATAAATATTTGTTGAGCTCATATGACTATTCAATATTTCTGGTTATCTTGTATAATATTTAGTTTAGTGACCAACTAAAGCAGCAGGGTAGGCTGCTAGGGGTTCCTACATTTTCTGCTCCAATTGTCTGGCTCCATCGTTATTGTTAGCCACATTAGCCTGCAGTGCCCTTACAACTACACAGAGGAGTAATCAAGAGGGGCGCAGTGGTTTGTTTTATTTCTTCACTATTTAGTAGCTGACTGATCCATCAGCTGATTTATGTTTTCCAATGTACGTTCGTTCCGCAGTGGATTTGTAAGCGTTGTGTGATTATAAAGAGGTTCCGAACTTTGCAGCTGGGGAGCAAATCTCGATCGACAAAGCGCCATAAGGCTGGATTGAGAGATGAGGTGGCAAGATTGAAGCTTTTTCTTATACATAGGACCAAACATCGTTAATAACTGTTCAAAATACGAGTTAATATTGGACACAAACGTTCAGTCCTCTGCTTGAAAGCTAAATGACGAAAAGGAACTTTATCTGTCAGCACAACAGTGAGCCAAAACATATCTGAGACAACAAAAGGATGAAGCAACAGAAGAAGCAACTTGTTAAAAAATGTAAAATTGATTTCCTGGTGTTTGTTTGAAGTTTAAATTCTTTTTTTAACTTTGAGCTCCAGATATTTTATTACTTTTGACGTTTATTTGTACAGCATTTGTCATTGAGATTGAGCATCTAATTTACGAGAGACTTGTTTTGATAAAACCAAAGAATTAACATCGCCACAAAACAATAAATTTTGCTCAACTAAATACGCTGATAAAATATTAGCTAAAAAGAGCAAGATCCGTCTCATTGTGCACAAAACACATTTTATCTTTTCAGCTTTTCAGCTGCTTCACTGATTTTAATCACACCTAACCTTGAGTCTTCTTCCCTTAGTGTACAGGAGATTTCCTCACAGTCTGATAGATTTGAAGTGTCTTTACAGAAAGGACAAAAAATGACTAAGTCAACATTTGCCATGCAAATAAACTCCTCAGAAAACTGAGTGCTTTAAGAAAACCATAATGCTTCAAATAAAGTGCTAGTTTAAGAGCGTGCAAACTTCTGCACCTAAATTATTGTATTTTCTTTTCTTTTTTTTGCTTCCCAAGAAGTTTGTTATTCATTCAGATTCTTGTTCACATTACAGGTGGACTAATTCTGAGATTTCTATTCACTGTGTAACATGGGTGTGTCAACTTCTTATATTCATTGTTGATATTCTGTCATTTCTTAATGCATTTGCAAAATTTATTTTGAAACATAAAATTAAATTTTTTCTTCCTCCATTTCTGTTTTGGACCTAGGCCAATGGGTTTATTGAATTTTTGAGCAGTTACTCTGAGGTTTTTGCGGTCTGGTTAAATACAAAATGTTGTTGCAGGATCTGTATCGCTGGTATTTCAAATGATCAGTCTGGCATATCAATTCCAAATTCAAGGGTTCTCCTGCAAAGTATTTCATTACAAGATGACAAAAGCTACTCCTTTTTTTTTTACCCAGAGCTCTTAGTTGGCAGAAGTTGTAATGTTGTGGCTGAGCGGTTTGCATTCTACAGTCTACGTGTTTGGTTTCAAACAGATCGGCTACCAGAAGTTCACATGCGGATTAAATTTCCAGACCTCACAATTGCTTCTTGTAATTTGGCCACCTCCCCCCCTGCTTTGAGGGAGTCTCTGGTCTCTTTCAAGCATTGAGCTGCAGGAGCTGCAGTTCTCTTTAATATATGAAAAGTGACCTGTTGATTGAAGAGCAATTATAAAACCTTCATAGGTCTTAGTGAAGAGGAAGCTCGGCTCTACCTTCAATTAGAGAGCCAATTAGCGGTTGGCTAACAGTGATTTAATTTGATAGACTCTCAGACTGTGCAGGTGTGATGCTGTTTTTTTTTTTTGTTTTTTTTTTTTAAAGCACTCAGCTCAATAAACAGAAAAAAAACATTTAGTGATTGAGTGGGAAAACGATATAGGGTTCAGTTGTCGGAAAGCCCCTGTGGAACTCTCGTCCCTCTGTCAGCTCGTCTGCAGTGTAACAACGGTTTTGCATTGCTGGTTTTGGAGGGGAGCTGGGATTTTACAGCCTTCCTTACTGCTGTCTGAATTTATGACGGAAATTCAAATTGTTTCAGTTGACTCATAAAATAAGAGCTCCTAAAGATTTTGATTGTCACATTTTTTTTATTTTTATTTTATCAGTTTGGTCATTTTTATGCCGCAGTCGGGCTTGGGCCAGTTACCCATAATTGCTGAAATTTTCCCCTCATAACATTCCCTACATTTTTTAAATCCCTTTAATTAGATGCCACAGCTCTCTCCTGCAAGATGACAACCATCGCCCCTGCAGAACCGGGTTTGTTGGAGACTACCTCCACAATTTTGGTGCGTAGGAAATGAAATGGCCTGTCTGCAGTCCTGACCTCTAACCCTTTAAGCACATTTGGGATCAGCTTGGTCAGACTAACCAGCACAACCACATTGGCTGACTTGTGAGAACGTCGAGTTGAAGATTGTGAAAACCATATTACGGCGGTGTGTGACCAAAATGGGGTTTGGTATGAGGATCCCCATTTTGGGGGAGGTCGATCAGGCTGTTGTGGTTGGGTAAGGTTGTCTTATGCAAAACAGAGTCCCCTGTGTATCAAATGAATATATTTTTAAATTAGCAGTATTTCTTGTTTTCTAAACGTCAAGCATCCAATCCAATTAAGAACACAAAACATGCGTCGGTAGCAGAATAAGTTGTTTGCCGTCGGCAATGGGGAATTTGTCAAGTTTTTCATGGTCACAACCCACATACTCCCCTCTACCACTCACCCACAAATAAATTTTTCTTACAAATGTGCCATCTGAGGGGAAATGACAAGGATTCGGTGTCATATTATTTATTTTCAAAAAGTGTCAGCGTAACAAATAAATAAACCAACCAAGCAACAATTACCGTACTTTTATTTCCCTAAGTTTGAGTATGGGGAGAGATTGATGGATGGATGGATGGATGGATGGATGGAAAGATGGATAGAGCCACTTAGAGGGCCACAGGTGTAAAAATGTCAAGCACCTAGGTATGAAAAAAAAAATGGGTTGCCCCCGGGAGGTCAGTAAATCCAAGCTCGGTACTGTCAGAATACCACCTGTGCATGAAGTCTGATTGTGGAATTACCTCACTGCTATGCTTTTAGTGGTCAACAGGATTAAAATAAAGTAGAATTGAAAGGGAATGACAACAGATTTGTCATAAAATGCTTGATCATGTAGCAATACCAAAGGTAGGCTAACTCACGTGCAACAACAAAAAAATATCAAATGAGGTTTTGATTTGACAGTAGTAAACATTTGTGTTCTGCTTAATTGTGTAAGTTCTGCATTTCTATAAAACACAGAGAAAGCGTTCTTGATTGCTGTTTATTGTCGTCTATGGAATTATTTTGTAGTTGATAAAAAGCACATGGCTAATCAGCTCATTGCTTTCTTTGTTATGCCTCCTATTATATACACACAGCATGTTTTTCTCTAAGGAATACAATTGGAACTAAACAAAATCAACACAAGACATTTCCCTCAGGGAGATGACACAGTAGCATGTTTCATTGAGTTTATGATGCTTTCAGTGTCATTAGGGAAGAAAATGTATTGAGTGCCATCTGTAGATAGGATTTCTCAAGACTTGGATCTGTACTGTAGGAATAAAAAGGATTGATTAGACATAATAATTATGGAATATTTAGTCAATGTCTGCATAATAGTGGTGCTTTGTATTGTTGTTTGTACTTTGTCAAAGGGAATAACGATCACGAAAAAGAGTTTTGGATTACAACTGGTTTTTTTTGTAAATTCAAACAAAGAATATGAAAGAGAAGGAGAAATAAAGCTCTGGGCTTTAAATCTATAATCAGCAACATTTCACCTGAGTACCTGATTTATTTGGTGGCGTTTCCATTTTGTCAAACACTTTGATTTTCCCTACCCACTTACCTCTAAATATATATATATTTTTTCCATTTCAGTAACATAAATCTGTTGGTGTTTTCTTCAAGGAGATTGATGTGTTGGTTTTATATTGTCTCTCTTTGAACATTTAAGCATGCTGGAAAATAATTCACTCTGGCTCAATTTGAAATAAAAAACAAAACTTGGGAAGATTGACTATTTCATCAAAAATACGTTGTTACTTTGGAACTCAAGTGCTTTTTACTAAAAACGAATTGTAAGGTAAAGTGATTCTTTTATAGTATAAGTCTTTTTCTTACACAGGTGCGCTAATGGAAGTGGAGCAACTCTTTCTTTTGTTTAATTTTAGCAGTTTTGCAGTTAATTCAGCTCGACTAACTCAATGACTGCTTGGATTAAATTAGATATGAATTCATCAATGAATGAAATAAAATTTTCAGTACTTGCAGCCAAGCCATATGTAGACCTCTGTTTGTAACTTGGGTCTTTCCAGGCAATAATTAAATGTGGATTTATAACATGTTATTTTTATAAGTTATATTTTTTAGGTAGTTATCTTTAGGATTCCACTCACAAAATTGAGTTTTTTGTCTTTTACTTTTTTCTGTTACGTCTTAGGCCATGTTTTTATATAATTTACTATCAAGTAAAGTTGATTGAAAATAATAGAAAACTGTTTTAAATCTGACTCAAATGAATTCTGCTGAAGCTGTGCACCAGCTGCTAAATTGTGCAGTAAAATTAAAAAGTGTATGCCAATTACCCTTTATCTTTGACTGTCTTAGTTATTCAGACGGAGCCATCTTCTTTTGACATGCTAGAGGGAATTCATGTTACTTTATTAAAAAGACTTAGAAAAAAATCCCAGTTTCTTCAGTTTCTCCTTGTCCTTTTTTCCATTGATAAGTCATAACCTTGTGTCGTTTTTGCCCATACTTTGCATAGTAAGGCCAACTTAAAACTGTCACTTGAGTAAAATTTTGCAATGTGATATTTACACAATCTTTAGACAAAAAATGAATACTTCTGCTTTTATTTTAAGCAGAAAAGCAATAGTTGATTTTCACATGTATGTTGTCTTTGTCTAGAAAATGTACTATTTTGTTTTTCCTATAAAAAAAAGAGACCTATATAGCTAGGAAAAAAAATATTAAACGTTTTTTTGTCATTCTTCTCCTTACTGCCAAAACTAATCAAACAAACTAATTTGATCTAATTAGTCGTCCTAGTCAGCGCACAGACATGTTGCTCATAATTTACCAACTGTAGTTTTAAATCAGAGCTGCCATAATGGAACTAATGTGAATTTTAATTTTTACAGCCTGACTTTCCCTTTTTCCAGACCGAATACGTATCCCAGCAGCCTCATTTTTTTTCTTTTTGTAAATGTTTCATAGCTCATTTGTTGCCTGCTGACAGCAGTGCCTAGAAACAGGTGGTGGAGGGGCAGACTTGCATTTCACTATATGCAGTACAGCTGAGCTGTAATAAATACATGTACCTATCACAGTTTGAATAAATCTGGAAATTTGTAAAAGTGTGCATCTACAACAAATTAAAAATTACAAATAAAATGAGTGTAGTGAATATAGTTAGAAACGAAATATATTTATTTTATTACTCTTATTCAGTTAATGGTCCTTCTGCTACAGCCCATAAGTAAATTAATTAACTAATTAAATGATTTATTTTTCAAGGGACAGTGTACATTATTCAATGACAGACTAACATCTAAAGTTTTCATCATTGACAGTTGTCAAAGCCAGCCTAAAAATGAAAATGAAAATCACACCACTTAAAAATATACAAGAAAATTATAAGAAACAACGCATTTTATAAAACGACACAAAACAGAGCAATTTTTGCTTTAGACTTTCTCTGGGTTTTGTCAGACAGATGCTAACGTCTGATTGGTTAACCCGCACAAGAACCAAAGTTCAGCTTTGAAAAATGATTGTTTTTGGAAATTATATGTTTGGTTAATTAGATATATATTTTATGTACTTATTTTTAATTGTTGGTAACTGTAGGTTATTGTTTATCCTGTATTTTTTTTTTTTGTGAATTGTGGCATTGTGGCACACATCCTTTTTTGAAATAATTTACAGTATCACATGTTGCAAGTGGACATCATTTATTAAAGTAACTAAACATTTCTTTCCTCTTGACACATTGTGACAGAGCTGTTTTTCTCCTCCAGCTGCACCAGTTCCTTCTTAGTGTGTGGAACTGATTAATTGTGGTGATAACTTGATGTTATTTTTCTTGAAAGGACAGGGCTGCTGGCAGTGGAGAGGGAAGGATTGTTAGTCATGTTTAGGTAGCAGGTCTGCAAGGAGCCAAAATTGGCACAGTTATTGATGTGCACGGGCTTTGCTTTCCACAGATTTGTTGTTTTCACTTCTCTTTCAGTCTACAAAAAATAAGAACAAAAAATAAAAAATGAAAAAATAAGTATGAATGTAGTCTTGGATATGCAATCACTTCTATATACAGGCAGTACATGTTGTTACCACAAGGAAACTATGATCTTGAACAGTACAAGAACTCTCTATTTTGTATAAAAAACCTTTTGTTTTCCTTAGAGGTTAAAACCCCCGCAATATTTAGGATTTTTTAGTGGCTGATAACTGTTAAAAAGTTATCAGAATTACATTCAAATATATTTGTCCTCATTTAGATACACATATGTACTTAACAGAGTTTCCCTCAGTGTATTATAAGTCTGGCGGGCCACCAGGCTTTATTTGTGGCCTCATCCGGCCAAGCATTGCTTATTTTTATAAGTCCTTTTCAAAATGTTTGCATTTTTAAGACTCTATTGTTAGTGTTCAGGTATTAATCTTCCTATCTTTTAATAATATCAAGTGATATTTTCAAATTTCCTGTCAACTTTAAACATTTGTTAACTCAAAAACACAACAGGCCGCCCAACCACCGGGCTTAGCAAGTTTTCTGGGGGCAACCTTGTTTAAAATCTAACAGGGACTTAAGTACTTTGCCATTATTGAAAGGCTTGAGAAGTTCTTTGCGGATGTCATTTCCAATCGATACTGCAGATTGTTATGTCAGTGGTGACAAATCTAAGTAGTCTTTAAATCATTTATGTGCGTCTTTTATTTTTGCTAATCATATTTTATATTACTGCTTGTAAATTTTTATAATTGTGTGACTTTCTTTTCATTTGTAGTTTCATTGGAGGTCCAGATCACACCTACCCATGGTGAGATTAGCCTTGGAGAATCCAAATTCTTCATGTGTGATGGTAAGTTATAGGGTTCATTTGTTTTCTTTTTGGTACTTAATTTAAATAACGTTTTATTTTATATATTGGTTTTAACTTTGTGTGGAAGATAAAGAGAAAAAACCCCAGTTTGTTTTGAAATCTGCGTCATTTAAAAATGAGTCGACCTTGCCCAAAGTACTCAAGATTCTTTATACTGACAGAAGAAACAATTTACTGTAATCTTAAAATTTTGACTTTACTTGCTACTTGGAACTGAACAATTTTGACACAACAAATTCTTTCTGTGTCTCAATTTCTGAGCTCAGCAGAACATTTGAATTTGATGTACTTAGTAAAGAACACTGCAGGTTATAAAAGGTACTGGAACGTAAAGTTGCACCAGGTCTTGCTCAGATGATACGCATTTTCAAATGTCTTTAAACCCCACTTGGGCATCTGTTTTTTCTTTTTTATATTGTAAGAACTTTAAAATAACAAAATATGTGCTATATATTCTGTGACTCAACACTTTGCTTGTTGTGCCATTTTAAAATCTGTCAAAAATTAAAGAAATTCCAAGGCAACGATTTGTAGCATCAAAGCAAATGTCTCTAATCTTCATCTTAAACTAAAATGTGTCTTTCAGTATGCTTTTGATTGAAGCTGTTATATTAGAAAAATAGTGAGCGTTCTTATTTTTGCATTCTGTATGTATTGATTGGGTTTTGGTCAAAATTTAACTTGATGGGTTCTAATCATTTTAACTTAACTGGAACCCATCAAGTTAAAATTGTCTGATTCTGGCTTCTGGCCAGTTAACTGGAGTATCTCAGTGTTTCTCAGTCCCGGTCCTCAGGGACCACTGCCCCGCATGTTCTAGGTGTTTCCCTTCTGTCACACAGCCGACCTGAATAAATGGGTGATTAACATACTTCTCCAGCACTTGGTGGCATACAGGGGTTAGTGCTATCATTGGAATCAGGTGTGCTGGAGCAGAGACATCTAAAATATGCAGGGCGGTGGTCCCTGAGGACCAGGATTGAGAAAGACTGGTGAATCTCAAGTGTGAGGTTAGTAATCTGATCGAGCCAATAGTCCTTTGGTTGGTGAAATGAGATTGTGTCAAAAGGAAGAAAAAACTTGACATTTTTAATCACTGAAACAGTAATTAGAGTTTTGATGCTTTATAGTTTTACTTTGCGAAACGACTCAAATGGGAAACCCGAGAAATAGTGAAACTTACATTGATTTCCAGAGGAAGACACACTTTGTGCTAACCTGTGCTTTAAATAAGAACACATTGTTGTTGTTGTTGTTGTTTTTTTTATAATAATATGTTATGCAAATGTAAACTAGTTTAACAAAATGCAACTGGTGTCATTCATACTACTTTTTTTTAATTTAATTCGATTTAGGTTGGACGCTTAAGTTGGATCTACTGTGGCTTACCTAATTAATAATACCCATTACAGCAACAACCTTCAGTGTGTTTTAATATCCCTAAATTAAAACAACAGAATAGTCAAAGATAAAGTTGTGAAAAGTTTAACACAAGTCTAGGTTAGGTAAGAGTATGGCACAAAACAGGCTGGGCAAGGCAAGCATTGGTCAGAGAAGTAGCCAAGACGGCCATGTTGATATTGTAGGAGCTTCAGAGACCCACAGATCAGGTAGGAAAATCTTTGGATTCCAGACTGGAATTCCAAAGATTTGAGTCCAATCAGATTATTATTTTTTTGCGTGGTCGTTCACACACCTCAGTCAGATTTGTGTGTGAACAGCTTACAACCCCAAAGCCGCCCAGATGTGCAGAAGAGCGTAGATGTCACACAGCATTGCATTGTTTACAGAAGGAATAATGGACGCCACCGTCAGTGGATCGATTTTAAAGTCATTCATCAATGGGAGCCAAAATTATTGTCACAAGATGAAAACAAAACAAAGGAAGTTAATAAAAAGAAAGCACAGCTAATAAAAAAATTAAGCACTGCCAAATAAGAGGAAGTACAATAAATTTTGTGAAGCACTGACTACAACTTTTGTTTGGAAGTCTGTTTGGAAGTGTCTTTGGATTGTGAAATGAAGCGCCTCACTGACAGACTTCTTTCAGAATTTTCAGAGTCATAATTATCAGCCACTGGTTACCTCCACTTTTACCATGTCTGGCTTCTTCTGGTGCAGAATTATGACGCATCTCTAATGTCAATGACGCAAAAGTCAAATAAGATGCAACATGACAATTCAAACTACAGAGACTTCTAATACTACTGGACAAATGTCCAATGTAGTACCACATATCAGCTAGAAGTCTGATATGAGTCGCATTTGCCTGCCACGTAAACATTAGTGAATGCACTCTTTAATGCATGCATTAAAGAGTGCTGGAAGAATAGTATTGCTAAAAGATAAGGCAATCTGTTCAAAGTTGCATTCAAAGGACAATCCTGGAAGAAAACCTGCTTGAGGCAAAGAAAAAAAACAAGTGAAATGAAGGATTACCTTCCAGCAGGGCACAGATCCTAATCATACAGCCAGAATAGTTTAGCTCTGAGCAGAATAATATGTCAAAGACTAGACCTAAAACCAAAAGAGAATCTGGAAATATATGTTCAGAGTTACTCTCTGCCTGAGCTGGAGCTGTTTTGCAAATAGGAATTGTCAAACATTTCAGTCTCTACTGCAAAGGTAGAGAAATACTCTAGAAGAGCTTAAATTGCAATGGCAGGTTGTTGTACAATGAAGTCAGAGTGGTTGTGTACAAATTCAGGACATGCTTTCCTGACTTTTGCTTCTGTATTGTGTTGCATGGCTTAATGTTGGTGTATTCCAAAATAATCCAAATAAAATACGAGTACATTAAAGATTTTGGGTGTAATGTCAATGTGAAAAGATTCAAGGGGTATGAATTGTTCAGCAAAGAGCTTTACATGATGCAATCATGATCAAATCATGCCAATCATCTCATTATTTAAACCCATTTAAAATTCAAAAAGTACATCATCATCATATGCTTGTTCCAGACACCAAAAAGGTCCATAATAAAAAGATAAAACAAACAAAATAAGAAGTAAAAAAAACAAAAAACATTCACCCGCTTTCAATATGTCATCTGCTGACAGGATCTGATTCCTCTAGACTTGGAGTGAGCCCACTATCGCTGTCTCTTTTCTCATCTCCTGCTCGTCTTTCTGTGTTCCTAGTTGTAGGCGTTGCCAAACACGTGGACTGGTATGGCCCGAGCGGGGAGCGGATAGCCCCGAATAGACCAGACTTGACTGTAACCCGCAACGATGAGTCATCTTCCACCCTCACATTTTATGAAGCCAAGACCGATAGCTTCGGGACGTACAAATGCGTCGCCACCAACGGAGACCAGCAAGCGGAGGCAACCGTTAAAGTGAAAATCTTCCGTAAGTGCTGTCTCCCCTCTCCTCTTCTCCACGGCAGCCTTTAAAAACGTTAAATCACACGAACATGCATGCAAGATGAAAAATAAAAAGAATGGGGATGTTGTATTTTATTGACTGCTCAAAGGCAACACATTATTCTTTTCGTTTTTTCAAGTAAGGGGTTTTTCCATCAGCTCAATAAAGTGTCGGAAGACCATTAAAGGGCTGTTTAATGATCCTGTCTGATGTGTGGCTCTTCTGAGTAATGGGTTTTATTTTGCTTGAATGCCAAACATCAACAAATGTCCATATGATGAAATCAGTTTACTCAAAACTTTTTTTTTGTCCTCTAGCTGTTTTAGCTCTTTATTATACATTAAAAAAAATGCACATTTAAAGTATACAGTCCAATATTTCACAAAATAAGAATGCAGCTTCATAAATATTCATTTTGGCTTTGTCAATGCTGGGATAATTTAGAAAGTTGTGTTTTTTATTCAGGAAAACGTAAAGGTAAGCGGCCTTATAAAACTTGCACCTATTTCCTCACACCACCGCAGTCCCATAAAGGTTTGTCATCAGTCTAAAGGTTAGCAGGAGAGGCAGCAGACTGCCGATGGACTATACTGTTACGCCTGCAAAATACTAATAAAAGCAGCAAACTGATCTCAGAAACTTCCCTCCTAGTATCCCACCGATTGGGTAACGATTCCACTGAAAACCAGGTCATGTTCTTTATCGTTTGCACTGACAAGCATTTGTATTTTGTAAGTAGCTTTGGTTATATTGATTATCGTGATAAAGTTCTGAAATATGAACATCCTATATTGTTACATCCAATTACATCAATACCACATTACCGGTGTTCTGCATTAGAAATGACATAATGAGGTTCTTAATTATATAATTTGAAGTGGTCTATGCCTAAATCCTGTTGTGTCCTGAAAAGGTAAGAGGCTAGTGTTTTATTCAGTCTTTTAAAGGGATGCTTTCAGCATTTCATACCTTTGTGATTTTCTATGCTTTAAACCCAATTTTTTTCTGGTACAAAATGGACTCTTCCACAAGAGGAGGTTATCAGTGGATTATGCATCATTTTGTGCTTACCAAGAGGACATTTTCTAAATCAACCTAAAATCAACTCAGAAAATGTAATTGAAATAAATTTTCTGTATTCTATTTCTATTTTATTGAAATGTAATGGTTACTTTAGTTGATAATGAGTTGACTGTTCCAGATGTGGATCAAATCCAACTGCACAAAATAATCGAATGGAGGTCTAATACAAAGTTTTCAAAGGATTATATATATGTATATATATATATATATATATATATATATATATATATATACACATATATATATTTTTTTAAATTTAATTTTGATTAAATTTGAGAATTGGTGTCAAAATACTATGGTGTGACATCATAGCGCCGGACAATGACTTTTGATTACATTGGAGCATTGGGGTCAAATTCCTATTGGGTGACATCAAAGGGCCGGTTGTGGCAGAACTTATTGGTAAAACTGCCAATTAATAATTTGTTAAAATATAGATTCCTCTGCATTCGATGAGTACTTCTAAAAATTTCATATTTAACATTGAAGTAATTTGGCACTATACAAATAAAAGCTGATTTGATTTGACAGATAACAGTTTTATGCTCAAACATTTTTTGTTTTGAAGTTCTGTTTCTGCTGCTTTAGCTAGCTTGGTTGTTTTTAAATGTGGTAATTAAGTAAATGTGTACAAAAACATAAGCTCATAAGTACAAAGGTGTGAAATGTTTTGTTTATGGGTACATAATGGAATGAGGAAGAGGTTAAATAGAGAATGAAAATGTGACGAGCAAGACTATTCTTATGACTTTCACCCACATTTAATCCTCCAAGCTATCTGCCTCATTCTATGCCACAAAATGATCCGTATTCGTTCTTCACAAAAATTAGATCCAGAAAAAACACTAGCGTTCTCACCTCACAAAACCTCTTAAGTTGGTATAAGAAAGTCTAAAATATACTGTTAATCTAATCTTGCACAACACTTCACTTCTTAAGCTAAACTGCTCATTCAGAAAAATGCATGAAAGTTCTTCCGACCTCACTGTGACAATCACTGAATTAGATGAACCAAATCCTTGAGTGTGATTGTGGTTTCCTGGTTTCGTTGCAGAAAGAATAACCTTCACAAATGCACCGTCTCGCCAAGAGTTTACTGAAGGAGACAACGCAAATATCGTCTGTGACGTCACCAGCTCACCCCCGCCCACAGTCTTTTGGAAATACAAAGGAGCCAAAATACAGATGGAGAAAGATGGTAAGGCTGTTTGTCCCTGTTACTAGCTGTTGGGATCTTTGGATGTTTAAATCATAAACTAGTCCTGTAATCCTTGTGATGCTTATGAACTCGATTAAAATTTTTAATGGAGTTAATGACCAGAGGGGTCACCAGGAGGAGTCGGCAGGGGCCACAACCCCGTCTTCGAAAACGTTGGCTACTTCACTGGCCCCCCAAGAGAATCATGTTCAGGTCATAGAACGACAGTGTCATTCTCTTCCCTGAAGACATAAATGTAAAACTTAACAAATAAATGTATAAAATAAAAACTAGGAATAGTTATTTAATACATAAATAAAATATTTGTGTGCCAGATTTACGTACGTACCAGAAACGAGCAAAAAAAAAAAAAAAAAGATTCCAAGTGGATCCGTTTTATGTAAAGAAAAATAGTAAAGTCGATTGTTTGCGTCAAAGTTAACGTATGTCATTAGTCAAAATTAACACACTGAAGCTCTAGCCGTATTATAAACCGTTTTGTGAAGTGAATCTATGCAATATTAAATATTATTATCATGCAACTTACAATGCATCTGTTCTGTTCTGCAGTGTGGTATAATTAGGGAAGTCTACCCAGCCTATATAGAGCTGTCAAAAGATAGAGAGAATTTCTGAAAGCGCATTCTGGCACCCAAAGAAAGGCTACCTAATTATATTTATGCAGATCTGCTTGTGTCACAAAGTTAAAATTGCTTGTGCACCACTGCTCATTTCTTTCTTCTCTGGGGTTTATCTGTGCTTTGAAAGGAAAAAAAAAAAATTAATTTGGTCTCGGGTTTGAAAATAAAATCCACTCTTCGTCTCACTCGAAACTGGCAGTTTAATAACGTTAGTGTTGGTTTTGCTTACTAGCAAATAACACATTCTCGTGTGGGTTGCAACAGCAGTTTGGATTACAGTTTTGTGGTTCATATTTCATTTCAAAGTGCAACATTCCTGTTGCTTTGGGCATATTTTTATTTGCCTCCAGCTTGTTGGAAACGTGTAGGACATGTTAATAAAACTCTTAACAAAATGGAAATATCTATCCTGTTTAGGTAGTAGCAATGTTTCACAGTTTGCAACTTTGAATCATAAAAATACTACATTTATTAGTTTACAGTTGACTGGATTTGATAAGATGTTGCTTGCAGATTCAAATAACCTGCAGATAATCTGAATTATTATTAACAGTGAAATGTAGAGAAGTTGTATGCAGTGAGGGGAGAAAACATCTGGCTTGTGCTGTACCTTGTAGAGGTTTTCAGCAGCAATCATTGTTGTAAGCCTGTTTGAGCCTCTGTAAGCTGCCTTTTTGTTATAACACTACAGGTGGGCAGAATACAAGAGGATTGGAAAACCTTTGAAAAGGAATATCTGCACAGGCAATGTACATAGAGCTAAATCCACAAGTAAACATGTGCTCCTGCATGGCTTACACCACTGTCTATAAATATCTGCTTCACCTTAAAGATCACTGCTTATGTAATGTCCTAAATAAACTCTTCTTATGACATACCTTTATAAAAAGGATGAGGAAAAATGAAGGTTTTTTTTTTATTTTCACACAAATAATTAAAAACTAAAAGTTATGTCTGTTAGAAAACGGAGCCTAAATGAGAGCAGACAATTATGTACATTTACAAAATTAGATTAATGTAAATTTTGTATTTCAATTGGAAGTAGTTCTGAAATGATTAATCGAATTAAACATGACTAATCGATTATTGAAATAATTTAGTGATGAATTGTTAACTGGAGTATGCAGATGTTAAAAAAGGCCATTTTCTGAAAAAACAACATACTGCAAGATTTCTGAAATTGCAGTATGCAGTACTATATATATTCATATATATTGCATTTGAGATGGAAAACCTTATCTGTGAATATGTTCGGCCAAGAACTGCTCAAGTGGTGCTTTTAATTTAAACTGGTTCAAATTCTGGAAAAAATACTATTAAATTGCCTTTTAAGCACCTTTTGCTAGCCATTAATTAATCCAAAAATAAATAATAATCAGCAGATTTAGTAGACAGTATTTGTTTTAGCTGCAGATGCATCCTTTGCTACATTTGATCAAACATAGCCTAATGGAAAGCTATGCTATTGCATTTCAAGCAATTAAATGTTTTATTTTTTAATAAACACTTTGAAAGATTAGCTTATTTGCATATTTTAATGTATTTCGAATACTGTGTAAAAAAAAAAATAGTCCGAAGCAATGTCAATTTTTTTTATCCGATTAATTGATTAATCATTAGAATAACCAATAGATTAATAGTTTATTAAAATAATCGTTAGTTGCATCCCTGTTTCGATGGTACCAGAGTTTGGAGGAGTAGAGAGCAGCAGGATTTGAGTTGAAGTCTATTATGAAGTTTCAGTCAGTGATTATTTGTAATTCATGCAAAAGGACCTCCAACTAATAATTCAATGCATAAACCATATAGTACATGGACTTTGTTTTATCAGTTTTAAGAAATATTTTGAATCCGTGACATAAAAATATGCTTCCAGGCCAAAGCTGTTTCATGATAAAAGTGAGGTTGTTTTGAAAAGATACATTAAATATGCAGTTCAGCCTAGTCACAATGTAGGCTTTCTCTCTGATTAAAGGGTTCAATTTATTAGATTTGTAATGACTAGTTTATTGTCCTTTATTAATTCACTGAGTACAACTGACTGTTGTTTTTATGATTTTTGTAAGACTTCTTTTTTCCAAGCCAGTCTGCAAAAATGTGTTTGAAACATCTGAAAAGTATATTTACAGGAAAAAGGAACCATCATCTTACTTTTGGCTGTTTCTTGGATAGTTTTATTTTATTTATTTGCTTTAATTATTTGGCATAAAAATCTTCCTTAAACTTTGATCAGAAAGCCTCTAAGTTTTGTACAACTGGGCAGAGCTTTTAGGAAATAAACATGATTTAAATATTTTACAATTAAAGCTGTATTAATAATGTATTGCCTTATTGATGTTGCGTGTGAATGCGTGCGTGCGTGAATGGGTGGATGACTAGCTGTAGGGTAAAAGCAATTTAGAGTGTTCTAGACTAGATAAAGCCCTATCGAAGTACAGACCATTTACCATTTAATATAGACAAGAGTTTCCCCATTTTTTCCGCTCTGGCCGTACAGCGACAGCTCCAGACTGTAAACTTGTCAAAGTAACAAACAAATAACTCTTTCATCCTCTTTTTCATTTCAGTTCGTTTCAAGGTGTTAAGCAACAATCACCTTCAAATCCGCGGCATAAAGAAGACCGATGAGGGCATGTACATGTGTGAGGCTCGCCTCATGGCCCGCGGCGAGATTGATCTGCGTCCCATCAGCGTTGTGGTGAATGGTTAGCGCCCTCTTCACATTGTTTCCTCTTCCTTTTTGTTCATGGTTTTGTGTTGCAGGTGTACCAGGACTCACAAAGAAAGCAGTAGATACAGAAGGGGGCACCATGTTGGGTGTCATTGTAGCGAGAGTTGCCCAGAGCAACCGCTTATCAAAGATGTTCTATGCTAATGAAGCCCGTTTCCTGCAACTTCTGAGACACAGAACAAGACTAAAATTAGTGCTCTGAATGTGTTACAGTAACTGTTTCGGTCTCGGATTCTGCTGTAGTTATTTTTTTTTTGACATGTACAACAACAGTCAAGTGTTTAGAACTGCACACTCTTAATGGGTTCATATGTTACATTCCACTCTTATTGGCAAGTCTGGTGAAGATGTGTCAAAATCTTTAAGGGTGTATTAATCTTGCACTGCAGTAGCATAGCGGTGAAAGCTGCAGACAAATCCAGAGTGTTGGGTTTCTCTTTTCCTATCATATTTCAGCTCAACCTTAAGGTTTTCTACAGGATGGGCGCTGTGAGGTAGCCCTGAAAGAAGGCTGATTTTGTGTTTAGTGAACTGTTTCTTTATTGATTTGGCTTGGTGTTTTAGTATCATTGTTCATAAAAACCAAACTATATTTCCTGTTTTCTTGTAGAGTCCACCACATTTTTATTTAGCTATTCAATGGCTTCTCAACTAGTTTCCTAGGGTCTTTGGGAAAGAAACATGTTTACATCATTAAAGTACAATATTCCAGTTACCATAGTGGAAACATTATAAACTCATGTTTAAATTTGAGATGGTAGGACAGAAGAACCTTTTTTACTAGCATATCTCCCAAACACCCAACTGATAGACTGTATCTATCAATTGATCTGCAGACTTTCCTGTAGTTCTCTAACGGCCCTTTTCCACTGGCCCCTTTACGGCATGGCTCATCTCAGCTTAACCCCACTCTACAGTTTGGGTGATTTTTCTATTACAATTGAGTGGCTCCAAAGTCTGAAAAGTAGCATGTGATTTATACACAACGCAAACACAACTCAACAATGGGGGACATGGGAGCTACGGGAAGAGAAATACAAGAGAGCATAAGAGTTACTCTTGTGACGCAATCAGTGACTCCACCTGCTGGCCAATCAGTGACCGGCAGTCCTCTGACCTTGCGTTTTCAGCACCGATTTGGCTTGCTCGGAACTCCAGCAAAGAAGGTTTTAAAAAAAGAACCTGTTACCATGTAGCCGTTACTTGTGGAAAACCTTTATAACCGAGAAAAGCAGTGTCAAACCGCATTGAGTAGGTTATAGGACATAGGTTATCCACCTATAAATGGGGGCAAGTTTAATGAAGTCATTTTTGTAAAGCCATTTCCTAACTTAAGATTAGCACACATCGGCCCAGTGATGTGGTCGTTTTTTGACAATACGGTGATCCTCCTAAAAAAGCAAACAACAAAAAAGGCAAACTATTACTGTATTTTCTGGACTACAGGTCACTTTGAAGTACAAGTTGCACAAGACGCAACCGGTGACACACGTTGAAAAGCAGCATGAGTTCTGCTTTTCAACGAACTCATGGAAACTGTTGACTTTGGCTTGGAAGTCTGCCAGCAGTTTCCCGTATGTGAACATGTTCATCCGGCTCTGGCCCTCTTGCTTTCAGCCTGCAATAAGATATGCTTGTTAACATTAACTCCTTGGTTCATGTCTGTAAGTATGAATGAACATTTAATGAGGCAGTCAACACACCTGAATACAAGTCGTATGACTGGCCAAACTATGACTTATAGTCCAGTTTGGCTATAATTGAAAAAGGTAATTGAAAAAGGCTTCTTTTCAGTACCGCCAACGACTCCTACAAGGAAACTGTGGCACCAGCATAAAAATTACAGTTATCATTAACATAACTATCATTAAAGTTTGAAGTTTTAAAAAATGTATTCTATGCGAGATTATACTTCTGCAATAAAAGATTTTTATTTAAGGGCTGTTTAAGGATCTTCACTGACAGTGCTAATAAAAGTAATGTGTTTTATATTTTAATCTCTATCTGTCTATTGATAACTTGTAAATGTCTCCATGTCTTCTTTTTTTTTTTTGTTTAACCATTTCTCTTTGTCTATATTAGTGCTCCCAACCATCAGAATATGGCAGTCTGAAGTCAACGCCACAGCAGAGATTGCACAACCTGCCACTCTGACTTGTGCTGTTGATGGCTACCCTGAACCCATGGTGACCTGGATAAGGTAAACCTGTCTGACTCATGGAGACATTTGCCAGTTTTTTACACAATTCAGTTATGGCTGTTGTGAAAAGTAATTTTATGAGGCAGGAAAATGCTTAACATAAGTATGCATATAGTAATAATTTATCTTTTGCACTTTATGAACAGAGACAGACCTCTTTTAATGTAATGTAAAAGAAAAAATATATTTTTTTTTTAAGAATTTGCATATCAAATAAAGTAAGTCTAAGTCTAAATGTGAGTCATAGCCTTCTCAGTCAATGGAAAAACATTCCCAGCACTACAGCAACCTTATTCTAATTTGTTGTCCAGCTTTTTTATTGCATATTTATTTTGCTATTTTTATTATTTATATTTGGTGACAAGCGCCAAATCTTTAAGGTTGTCTGGCCTTCTTGTCATCACCCTAATCTTTAGCCTCCTCCAGAGATTCTTTCAGATTCAAATTGGAGTTCCAAAACATCAATATTACTTCCAGTCAAAAGACATTCTAAAATGAAAAAAACACTTTAGACCTGAATCTTAAAGGGATATGAATATTTGTGGTTTAGTCTCCAATTAATGAATCGGAAAACACCAGCAAATGCTTCTCGTTACAGACACCTAGCGTTAGCTTTAGCAAAAGGTTTCTGTAATGTCATGGTTCTGTTCTAATGTTGACAAAAATTTGCCGTCTATTACATTTACAACTTATTACTTTGCTAATTAGTCCAAAACAAAAGTAAATGTTAGGTTGGAGTTATTTTTCAGGTTGCTCCCAGTTTGTACACTTTGAATTGTTAATTTCACCAGGTGACAAAGCTGTGATTACCTTTTGTGAGCAGCATTAATATGTATGTTTTATATTTAAAAGCAATTCATGTCATAGTTTAAGACATTTTCCAATGAGCCAAAACAATTAAAACATAATATAATTAGAGTCTGTCCAAAATGTCAACGCAGTTCAGTTAGACGTTTGTTGAATATTTATCGTAAAGTTGACAGAAAAAAATAAATAAATCAAAGAACACCACACATCATTCCCACTGTGTGGCTTGGATCTAAGTTGCTACTTCGTTATGCCAGTCATTTAAAACTGTACTGGGCTGCTGATGCATAACACTGAAGTAAAAGCTGGCAGCAACAAACTAATGAGGCTGGGCTAATCAAAAATAATGAGCTGTGTGAATTGTATGTGTTCAAAAAAGGTATAAGTTGATATCATGAATACATAAATATATATATATATATATATATATATATATATATATATACTTACTTACATCTTTCCCACAAGTTCATCAAGTGGTTTGTGTAAGATTAGCATCACCTTCTGCATTTGAGATGCTAATTAAGCTTAAGATTCAGTGAAAACATTCTACTTCTGTTGGATGTTCTCCATATAAAGCAATGTTAATCATTATTAGAGCCCAATATTATATATACCATAAATTGAATGACATGTAACATAAAAAATTCCACATTTGAGTTAAAGCCTGACTGAACCTAGGCATGAAAATATTGTTTCTGTGTGCAAGACACTTCAGCTTATTAGTGATGTTCTGCAGACTTATTTATTCATTGCAATAGGAAACTTAATCACAGGGTAACAAAGGTAAACTGAAACCTGAGGAGCAGCTTGTCAACAATAGCCACATTATCTGTGTATCTGAATACAGCCATTGACAGGCTCCTGCTTTGTTAAACTGTTTCCATTCATCTTGTTTCCAAGACAGCAGATAATTGCAGACAATTTAGATCCAGGGTCACAAAGTTTAAACAGCCAAAGAAATACTGTTAGACTTGGCTTTCTAGGTTTTATTGATAGATTCGGTATATACTAGCTCCTCCTAGAGAGGGGCGACGTCTTATTAAACACTTCACTGAAAGACCAAACAAGCTTTCAGACACTGACAAATAGAAGGTTAGAAAACAACGCTTCTTTTAGATTGCTAGTGTTTGGGACAAAGCGTGTCTTCTCTATTGTGACAAGGTAGAAATTAAACCAACTTTCGAATAAAGCTAACTGTATGCACCATGGATTACATAGACAACTGGCCTACTTAGTTTTATAAGCTGTTCATGTTACACAGAAAAAGTTTAATTCAGATAAATATTTTGGAGCCTTCATTTCTTTCATTATGAGCTTGGAGTGGTGTGCTATTCCGCTGAAAATCTGAGCTGCTAATTGAATGAGATGTTTTCAGCTCTGGGGAGAATCCAAACAAAGTGCTCGGGGTGTTTTGGCCAGTACTTTGCACACCAAAACATTTGCACTTAAGCAAAGTAAATCAAAGGCTTCTAATCAACTATCAACTCTGACATATGTTTATGTCATTTGGGAAATTACAACTTAATTTGAAAATTTACAAGACAAAATTCATAAAAAGGATATAACAACTTTTACACATTTTCATTTCAGTTGTATTCCCGATCTTTGCTGATTAAAGTTACATTCATTTTCATGTTGGAATATGAGATATCTGTAGGGGACAAAAAGAGCGCAAAACAGCTGAAAGTTGCAGAAAAATGACACCAAACGAGAACATCAATGGCTAACATTGTTCAACCCAGATTGAACTGATGATAATGGAGTACATGTTGAAGTTGAGTTCACAAAGTGAAGGTTTATGTTGTCATTTTGTCAGGAGAATAGTTTTTTAGAGAGCATTAGCTTGAAGTCGTAGCCTTGCCATTATCTTCCTACGCAATTCCACTCGATTCTCAACTCCTTCAGTGCTTTGTGTTGGATTTGTCCCAATGAGCTCAATTTCTAAGGATGCATTTCATCCTGGCCAATCAGCAAACAGAAGGAGGGCTGGTGTCGTGGAGTTTTTGCTCTGTTTTTGAATTGTAGTCTGCCTATAGTTGTAGTTGTCAAAGTGAACATCATTCAGTCCATGGTGGTCATGCCTCCAAATATTGAGCAGTTAAAGCTTCGTAGCGTAGCTTCCTTTGTGATCCAACAGTTGCGTTACATATGTCATGACCAAGTATTAGCGCTCGGGTAAAATCTGATCCATTNACTTCAACTGTGTCCACATCTCCAGCTAGCAGTTCCAATAGCCGAGGATCCAGACCCTCTGGATGAAGCAAAACGTAGAACAGGCTATACCAGACCTAACAAACTGGTACTATACCAAAGACTTTCACTCACTCTGCATTTAACAGTGTGTTTGTATTTGGGAATGATCCCTTGTGGAAAAGTGAAAACTTGTTTCAAAACCCCAAAAACTCTACCAGCTCTGGTTATGTGGAGTGATAAAATTATTATTAGCCACCTTTCACTCCTGAACAGATGACACTTTAATTTCTGCTCCAGTTCTGACCTGCGCTGTTACTTTGACGTGACCGAGCATCGGCACTCCCTGTTCTTACTACAGCTGTCACCAAATTAGCATACTTTGTATTAGACAGTCATGCAGAGAATGTGTAAATTTAACTCTTCCATTCATCATTTTGTTTTATTTGTTGATGTTTGCACAACAGGACAGTAATTTAGCTGGCAAAATCTTATTCTTTTAATGTCACACATACCAAATTTGTCTAGAGTCAGTTTTGTCACAACATATGCTCTAAATACTCCCTTTACGCTAATTCTTGATGGTAAAATATGCAGCAGTCAAACACACACTTCTTTATTGGGCTGAAACACAGAAAGAAATTAGTACCAGCTGAAGCTAATTATTATGAATACACATACAGGGTGATGGTTATTAGAGAGCGGTTATTGATTGAATCTGCCTACATCACCAGATGTCTTGTACTGATAACAAAAAGTCAAAACTACTAAAAACAGACATTCATGCTACTAAACACCCACGTCTCAGAAGCTGACTGTAATGCTTTCTATATTCTATTTTTTAAGTATATATTTTTAAAAATGTTAAACATAAATAGTGCAGTAAGATTGCACTGGTTGGTATTTTAACCAAATGGAGGTGGACTGACATACGTTGGCACATCTGAGCTTTACCTCGTCCACCTTGTAGATGCAGCTAGTTTTTGCCAAAAGCAGCATAACAAAATAGAAAACCAATATGACATGCCATCACCTTGATAAAAGAAAAAAAAAAAAAGAAAAAAAGAGGGGTCATGTACCCGCTGTGACTAAATTCCCACAATCTTGAAATCCTGCAAGACACACATTCCAAAGGCGAAAAACAACTCGGAAAGAACTACCCTGTACAATCTGAAAAACCAAGGAAAGACTTGAATTGATTTTACTTTGCGCAACATTACAGTGCAATGTGTATTCAGGTAAAGAAGCATTGTAGAGAGGAGCATCACAGCCCAAAGGATCCAAGCAGCACAATTCTTTAAGCTGCTCAATAACACAAATTAAATAGAGCTGCATATAATTTTTGGCTACATGCCTCCATTATGTGCAAGCTATTTCTCTGAAAGTATACTTCACTCCCAGCTGTTGAAGTGTGTGCGCTCCAGAGGAAACCTGCCATCTGTTAGACAAGGATGTTACCTCCTGAACAAACTCGACATAAAGTTTGATTCCCTTTTTTACTTGGAAAATTAAATTTGTTACTAAAGGGCCTCCACTAACAAGACTGTGGTTTTAAACGATTGGGTGCATTTTACGTTTTGTCGCAGTTCAACTTTGTAGCTTCTTTTTAAACATACTGTAGATGGAAAATGTACTTTGGGAGCAAGTTGTAAAATGATCAAGGAACAGAATATATTGTTTAATATTTTCAGAGAATCTGTGCGTGAGTTTTAGGTGGGATGAAATGTCAAGAGTAACCACTTGGAATTTGTGATTATTTGCTGAGAGTGCTTGTGGAGCTTAAGAACCAATAGATCCAGCCTACCACTACCACTTACTAGAGTTCACTTCTCTTTTTGTCTCTTTAGTTCATGTTCCAGTTCATGCTTTTTTTTTTTTTTTTTTTTTCTTTTTAGATTTTACTTTTAATTTTGAATTTTAATTTAACGAAGTTATAGCACAAAATCAACAAATCCAAAAATAAAAAAAAAAGTAATTTTCCAGTTAATGCTTTTTTTTTTTTTTTTTTTTTTTTTTTGCTTTTTAGCTGCTACTCTGATTGGTGAATGTTACTTTAACGCTGTTCTAGCAGAAAAGCATCAAAGCCACACATAAGAAAATCTGTTATAACCCTTTCAGAGAGGATATTTTTCACTAGTTCATATTTATATAGTTGGCAATTTCCTTTTTTAATGTTCCCTGTGTTAACGTGTCACAATTAGGAGTTGTGAAGGCTTTTAGTACCCTATGCTATATGCTAAAATGTGATTTGGAAAACCAGATTACTTTTTTTTTGTCAAATCCAGATGAAATTCACAAATAAGTGCGCTGCACATATGCACTCAAAATGATAATAGAGATAATAAAAACCTACAAAAAGGTTAGGGTGCTTGACATTTTTACTACACTGCAAGTCAGCTGGATGATAAAAGTTATAACACTTTCCAGTTGTTTACAGCAAAGACTAATTTAGCTGTTTGGAAATGCTTCCTGTTAAAAAAAAAAAAATCTCAAACAGCAAAGGTGTGGAAACTTCACTCATCAGCCTTAAACTGTTTTAAAACTAAAGTTAGTGTTTTTTTTAGGGTTTTTTTTAAACATTTTTGTTGAGCAGCCGGCAGGCCAGTGCCTCTTCAGTAGATAGTTTTCTAATTTAAAACCCTGTATCAACTGAGGTTCCACTATCACCAATGGTTTGTATTATCTTAGCAGCTGCAGCAGTGAGTTTTAATTTTCAGTATTAAATAAAAGCAATTAGATCATGGCTTACGTTTCTGTTTTCAATTTTGGTTTAAATACCATGATACTGGGGCATTTTCTCAATTTTGTTTCCTCACACCACACCCTAGCTATTCCACATGCACCACTGGTAGATGTAAACACCTCTAGCTAGAATTTTGTATAATGTCCTCATAATGCTCCCCTTTTGTCTTTGCAGAAAAGTTTGCAGGGTGTTAAAATCTAGACTAGTCAGGCCACAACCCAGAAAGTTCTGAAAGACTCATACTTCAGCCAGTCCGATTCCCCAGAAAATGGGTTCAGTGACCCAGACCAGCTTTCTTACTCCTGCTGAGAAGGATGGACCCACCGTTCTGAACCCCACCCGGGTGCTGACAGTCTTTAAAAACCACATTAACCACAACAGGCTGTTATAGAAAGCAAATAATGATGGCCATAAAAATTCAAATGATCCATTTTTTTATTTTTATTTACCGTCTTATTAAAGCATCAGCGTCCACTCAAGATGGAAGCTCCATGTCGACTTTGTTTAGTTGCTAATTTACCAACAATTCTCATTAGTAAGTACAGCAAAGCTGAAATATGACTTGGATCCAGTGAAGAACCGACAATAAATTGGGATCAAAGTGTCAAACGACTTGCAGGAGAAAAAAAATGTGCTGCTGCACAAAAAGAACACATTCTGTGTCAGATGTTCAGTTTTCACATCTTCTCTCTTCATCGCCGCTTTTGTACTTTATCTCCTGACCTTCCTCACTTTGTTGCCAGGTGGGATTAAGAACTACTACACGCTTTCGACAGAGCACCGCAAAGAGGTCAGAAGAGTGGTGTTGGGATTGATCGGCGTCAGTGTTTTAACACTTTGTGCGTTATCAACAGGAACGGAGTAGAACTCAGAGACGAGGAGAAGTACGGCTTTAATGAAGATGGCTCCGAAATGACTATAATGGATGTAACCAAGCTGGACGAAGGAGAGTACACATGCGTCGCCAAGAACAAGGCCGGGGAGAGCGAGAAGGAACTCAGTCTGAAAGTGTTTGGTAAGACAGATTGTTTTCTAGAAAGTATGTGTTCTAGTGACAAGTTTGAAAGGTTCCAAGTAAGTGGGAATTTTAAATTATATACATATATAACCCACATATGAACATATATGTGAGGGGAGGAAGTACAATAGTATGGTTTATGTCTGTTTTAAGCCAGAAAAGAATAAGGTGTTGTTTTTGTGTGGGTTGTAGTAGGGATAAAACCGAAGGAATTAGAGAGCAAGTCGAATGCGCTCGGTCGGAGTCTTGGAATGCATTCGGCTTTTGTTTATTTATGCCCATTAGCTTGTTCCTGTCTGTATTTTGTCCTGTCACAACTGGATTTTCAATCCTCGTCAGTTAAAATTTAGAGTGGGCTGGCTGCTGCAATTTATTTTCCCTAAACAGAAGACCTGGCGTCTGTAATTTCTTCAGAGCAAACAATTATCTCAAAATGATTCAAGACAGCAGTCAAATCACTGTTTGCCTCATTATTTCAAAGATTTCTCTCTCTCTCTTTGAAAGCAATGGTTGCTTTACATCAGTGCGTGCAAAGCTGCAATCAAACGCTCCTTTGTGAGCATCCATGTTGTTTTTAAGTACAAATCACAAATGTGGATTTACAGAGTCCTTGGTTTACTTTTAACTCAACAGGAGTCTTTTATTATTCAATGAAAACTTTTACAGTGTTTGATTTGATAATAATCCTTCATAAAATGTGGAGCCGTTATATAATACAGACCATTATAATCCGTCTCAAATGTAAACATGCATTACTGTACGTTCTTGACCTCTCTACCTTTTCAACATAATGTCAAGTTAAAACTAAAAGCTTCAATTCATGAGATTTCATATAACAGACCGATGCAAAGCATTGTACAGTTGGGAACATGATACAATGTTGTCAAATTGTATTTGTATTCAGCCCCTTTTTACTTTGTTACTCTTTAATAAAATCCAGTGGAATCAGCTGCCTTTATATGTCAACTAAAGACAAGAGCAATAATGGAAAAGTTTAGATCAAAGCATGACCCTCCTTGTCTGTTACAAGACTTTAAAGTGATTTTTCCACAAATGCATTCAACCTAGTCTGACTGAGGTTTTTATGTTTTTGAGAATGGGCAAGCAAGTATAAAACTGTTGAAGAGACAACTTCAGACTGTACTTGCAGCAAAAGCTGTTATTACAGCAAATGCACACAGTATTTTTCAGTTTTTTCATTTCTTAAAATTTTAATCACTTATCAATTTTATTTCCCTTTACTATCCTACACTTTGTGTTGACCAATCATAAAATCCCACTGAAAGACAATGAAGTTTGTGGTTGTAATGTGACAAAGTGAAAAAGTATACACAAAGTTTAAGTCTCCGTTTCTGAAAACACAATTACTATATTTTAAACATTTAAAAAAGTATGTTCTAAAAACATTTACCGTAACAGAAAACTGTATTCAGCTGTATTCAGAATTCCAAACCAATAGCAAATGCTTTCTGCATTTGCTATTGGTTACCTTGCTTTGAAAGACTTGGTATTATTGTAATAAGACTGCATTTAAAATTGGAAATAAATCAGTTTGAGCTCCTACAGTCCCTGAATAAATACAATTAGAACTGAAGTAGCTCTTGGTTTGCATTATTTAACTATGATTCATTCATTTTTTTTAATTGTCTGTTCTCTTGAGCAAAAGATTAAATGTTTTACTTAGAAGGATAATCCCATTTCCACTTTTAAATGAAGTAGCTCGGTTTTGTGCTGTATTTTCAGGGGCACTGTATATTTAAATTCAGACATTTATTCCACTGCTGCAAATGGACAATATCCAACTTATTTTGTTTCAGTTTTTTAAGAATCTTACATTTTTCAGCTACTTTTTAATTCCTGTGCCCTATTATCAAATGTATTTATTAATGCTGCAAACCACCCAGCTAAAATATGCGGGTGTTAACCTTAAGGTTTATTTATCTTCAGTTAAACCGAAGATCACATACATAGTGAACCGGACCGCTTCAGAGACGGAAGAGCAGGTAACTGTGACTTGTGAAGCATCTGGAGATCCGACTCCAACCATCAGCTGGAGCTACGGTGAGCAAGTCTTCACCGAAGGAGACCAGGTAAAGTCAGATTTGATTTAACTTAAATCCACTATAATTTTAATAAGTGAGCCAACAATTAAAGATGGGGATATAAAACATGTAGTCTATCTAGTCTAGTCTGTTTTTAATGTTTTAGCTTTGTGCTCTTAAAGGTACATCCTATGTGTTTTCCAGTGTGAACAGAATTATGAAAAATGCATATTTACCTTCTTTAGCATACTTTATTTTTGATGGATTATGTAGAATTGGAACATTGAGCGGTAACCACCAGGGAGAAACACAAACCTGTTGGCAACAGGTGTTTTCAGAAGAAGAATTGAGTACCTTTAACCTACTTTCAAATGATGTATTGATTTGGTGCAGATGGGGGACTTGGAAATTCATTACCGGGTGCTTTCACTAGGTTTACATCTTGTTCACTGGGTTTTTAAATCTTAAATCAGTAGCTAGTTTTGAGTGGCCCAGTGCATCGTTTGGTGAAACTCAATGCCTTTATAATACCTGGCAAAAAGTATTCATACCTCTTGAAAACATTTTGCATCACAAACTTTAATGTGTATAATTCACACTTTATTTGACGTGATGGACCAACACAAAGCGGTGCATAATTGTGATATAGAAACAGTATTTTGGAATTTTACAAATAATCTGTTGCTTTTGTATTTATCTGTCTTTTCTAAATAATTTCATCTCGGTATAAATACAGTTCAGAGGTTTGTTGGAGAACAATAGCGGACAGGAAGCATCATGAAGACCAAGCAGCACTGCAGACAGGTCAGGGAGAAAGTTGTGGAGAAATTTACAGCAGGGTTATTTTGTAAATTAATAGCCTTAGCTTTGAAGATTGCACAAAGCTCTGTTCAGTCTCTGATTAGGGGAAGAGTTTGGCTCAAACCTATCGAGACATGGCCATCCACCTATACTTACTGGCAGGGGAACGAGAATTTTAATTGGAGAAGCTGTGAAGAGCTTGTAAATAACTCTGTAGAAATCACCAGCTAAGGTGGGAGAATCTGTTGACAAGCACTCTGCAAATCTGGCCAAATATGTGCAACAGAGCTGTAAAGTAAGTCCTTGCTGAAAGGAAGTCATGAAAAAGTCCTATTTGGAGTTGGCCACAAGCCGGCATAAAGTCATAAAGAAGCTTTACTTTAGCAGGGTCAGAAAGATTAGTCAGAGTTGATGGTGAGATAGGTGGAGCTAAATACAGGCCAGACCTGGAATAAAACCTATAAGAGGCTCACAAAGACTTGAAGATGAGGCAGAGGTTCATCATCATCCAATAGGAAAAACCCTAACCATACAACCGAAACTGCAATGGAAAAGTTCAGATAAAAACATTGTGTTGTTACAAGACTCTGCATGCCATCTAATTAAACTTGCGACTATTTACAAAGATCCATAAGAAGTTATAGTCTTGATATGCAAAGCTGTTGAAGACATTCTCCATAAGACTTGCAGCAAAATGAAGTTCCAGGAGGTAATGACTCAGGTGAATTGATTACAAACACACTTTTGACAACAGTGTTATTTTCCCAATAGTGTCATAACTGTGCACTGCTTTGTAATTCAACCAGAGTATGAATACTTCTGCAAGACTCTTTACATTTGAGACAAATGTCCCCCAGTTGCAGGGAAAACAATCTGCTGAACTCAATTATACCACTCCCCAAAGTAAGCATATCAATTCAATTGAAATTAGTTTCTTATTTGCTACAATGAGCACTTGACTCAGCATATGTGTGTTTTGTACTTTCAATCACTATTGCCATTTTGTGCTCATGTCAGTGATTGAAATACTTTTCAATTACGGAGCTATGGTATCGCTGGACATCCTACCGCCATATTTCAGACTCGTTTACGAGAGCCAGCTTCTTAATCTTTCATCACATCCTGAATCTCCTGAATGTTTTCATCTGTAATATTTTTCACATTATTACATGGCTAAACCATCAAAAGCAGCGAATACCCCCACGGGGTATTCTCATACATCTATTGTCCACATGGCTTACTTCTTTCAAGGTGTTTGGTGACTCACTGCAGTCGAGAAATAAATAAATAATAAATAAATGAAAAAAAGGGGGTTATATGCTCCAGAGATATGCTTCAGTTCATAGAGTAATTTTGGAGCCGGTCCATTACATACGCTACATTTTCTCCCTACAGGCACATCTAAACAGGATCTATCAGGTATGAAATCCGCGTAGCACAGAAATGTCCCGGAGTAGTGTGTAAAAATATGTCTTCAGCGACAACAAAAACTCTACTGAAACCCAATCGACCTTCTTTGTTTCAAAAAAACTCCCAGTTGCTTCTTGAAAATTTCCCCCACCACCTCAAAAACCTCCCCCAAAGGGAATGATCTCATCAGGGTTCATGAAATTGATTTGACTGCTGCATGTTTTCCTAAATGTGGCCTGAAAACTTCACTGATCTTGTGATAGAAAGCACAGAGAGCTTGTTTCACAAGATCAAATGAAGATTTGTCAAATAATATACTAAAAAAAAAAAAAAAAAGAAAAAGAAGGGAAGACATCATTTCTGTGTTGCTTTCTTTTTGCTTGATCATTTTCAAACTTTCCATCACAGCATGAGGTTGCCTGGTCTCAAGCCGAGCTCGGTCTGTGTCGTTTTTCATAACAATGTAGATTGTCTTAACACAGATGTCGGTATCACTTGAAAATCCTGATTTAAAGACGCTCCAATTAAAGTCTGTCTTTTAAAATATCAGCCCTTTACCCTCTGCAAACGTACTTTAAAAAATATTGGTTTTTAACCATGAAATCTGGTCGCTTTCAAAACCCAGCAGATTTGCATTATACCGTCCACACAAATGCAGCCACCTGTCAAGTCTGTTGGATATTTAAAAATACATACTTTGATCGGAGCCTTGCTCGGAAAGTGCAAAACACACTTCCACCATATGACGCACACCACGACGCACCTACACACCCCGCGCACATGGACGCACTGAGTAACGGCTCATACCTCGGTCTTGTTTTCCCCACAGTCAGGCTCCCAGGAGGAGCATGTGTGGAGAACGCATCTCCCAGCTGGTGCATGTCCACGTCCTCAGCTGTTGCTGCTAGTTTGGCTTAGCTTCCCATCATCTCGCAGCGATAACGGACGAGGAGAGACTCATTACGGGCCGCGAATAATTCAGAGCTCGTGTCACAAAAGTGATCGTTTCAGAAAGCTGTGGAGTCGCAGAGCTCTGGAAACAGTTTACTTTTTAAATGTGCAACGAGCGTCGCCCTGTCCGTTTTGCATTTTGCGTCCGCCCGTGTCAGGCTTTCACATGACACATCAGCTGACAGCCAGCTGCGTGATGGTGGCAGTGTGATTTGTGCTGTAGAGTACAGTATGCTTGGGTATCTGTGGCATCTCTTCACAGCTCTTTAAAAAAATAAATGATTAGCAGCTTTATTGAATCGCCTCTTTGTAGATCTGATAAAACAAACTGTTCCTGTGGTGGGCTTTTGGCTGTACAACGAAACGGCTGCTAATTGTTTCGCTGTCCTGTTCAGTTTGTCTGTCCAATGTGTCTGTCTGTAATGACCATATAACAGCTGCATTTCATCTGGGATCAGTGCGACAAATGTTCCAAATGCTATTTGGGGCAAGCATGATGAAGTGACAGGAAGCATGTTTTCATTACCATAATCGAGGTGAGATTTTTCATTTTGGTCAGAGAACCAGCAAAGATCCTGCACTGTGTTTTCAGATGTGTGATGCTGATTAATAACCCGAATTAATTAGCAGTTAATCTGAAAGTGTCTTTAGTTCTTTGGCATTCTCTTGCTCTCTCTCTAACTGGTCAGATGCTGTCATTTCTGGTTGAAGAGTTGAACATATTTAGCATTCTGATCTAGCAGTGATGCTTGTTGGAGATTATACAGTATTTTACGTAGACATCTTGGTTAGTAAGCAGTTTTATACTTTTTTTTCTGTTCCAATGTCTGAAAACTTGTGATTTCACAAAAACCTGACTAAGTCCAATCTTTTATACTGTAGATGTTGCACTTTTTTCTTGTTTGGTGGACACTGAGCAACTACTCTGTGTGAAAGTAGGAATGTGCCAGTATGATATTCTCACAGCACAATATCTTTGTGTAAAAAAACAATACATTAAGTCACAATATTGAGCAATAATGTCACCTCAAAGCTGTTTTTTGATGTCAAAGCTGTTGTCGTTGTACTCTTTTCAGGTTTGAGTACAACAACTTACGGGTACATCTGCGTAAATCAGAAAAATATTAAGTTCCTTCATTTCATGTATTGGCAATGCTCAGAACTAAATATTTTAAGTGTTTTCTTCTCTTAATTTTAAATAATTAGGTCTCAACTACTAATAAAACTTAGTTTTATCACAGAAATCTGTGGTGAAGACTACTGACATGGCAGTTGTCCGGACATTTCCAGGGAGTTCAAGCCACTAAACAAGCTAGCTGTTCAGTGTTTGGTCTCCTGAGCGTATTAATGGAAAGTTTCAAGTAGAAATTTATTTGAATTTGGAAGAAGTTGCACAAGCAACAGGGATAATCGCATGCATAGGGGGCTGTGAAGCAGGCCTCATGGTTTTATTGCTATGCACTTTAATCTCCTTATTTTAGTGTTTTAAAGTGCTTTTTTTTATCAAATGAAAAGATTAATTAACTTTGGCAATATATCACTTTCTGCAATTAATCTACATAATGTATAAGTTTCACTTTCTGAAGTACTAAAATAAAATAACTATGATAATCTAGTTCATTGAGATGCGCCTGTAGACCATAATTATTCTTTTGCTTTGGCAGATTTAGATTTAAAGTATTATCTTTCAAATTTTCCAAGAAGTTTTCAACGTTTTGATGAAACTCAGCAATAATAAGGATTTGATTTCTGTAATTCCAAAGAACATATTTTAATTGATTTTTGCAGAGGCTCGAAATAAGTTGGCATGCTGTTTTTGATCAAATGTGATTAAAAAGGTAACACTTGTTTTAATGCAATTTCAACAGAATCCTCTCTCCCTTTCTTATCAGAAACAAAACGTCTTGGTTGAATGCCAATGATTTATAACTAAATCTGCCAGAGTCATGAATCATTTTGGGCTTAACTGTACCTAAAGCCCGTGTAGACACAGTTTGCTTTATTAATAACTAATTCAATAAACAAAATAACTCACTTATTTGAAGACCTACCTCACATTTGCCTCCCCTAGTGAATGCAAATCTGACATATAGTAAATGTGACACGTCTTCATTCGAGTCGCTTCCTTTTCTGCTTGGAATTCAAAGGTTAGCGTAAGAAACCAATGGTAACCCACTCGAGATGTAGGCGGGAAAAAAAAGCATTGTCCCACAGCCATTTAAGAAGAAGCACAGTGTGAGAATTGAGGATTACTGTTGTTCTGTTCACTGAGTGAAAGAGGATAAAAGAACCATGTTAAAAATAAAAAAAACATGTGGACTTGTGGGAGTTTACCAGCTTAGTTACATTTCAGAGTTCAATCAGAGCTTATCTGAGGATAGTTTTGCTTTTGTTTATGCTGCTATCAAAGTTAAGTGGTAATATATTTATTAAAAGCAATAAAAAAAAAAACTTTAATCAACTTCACATGTAGTATTTGGGTCTCCCGATCCTTTGAAAGCTTTTGCTGCAAGTCGTATTAGATAAGTACGCCTGTTTAATAACTGAAAAATGTAAATGGAGTTTTTATTCACGCTTTGTACATTATCTACATAATGAATGTTTTGGCTTATTTGAATACATATTAAATATTTTTCCTTGATGCTGTGTTTTCAAGCTGTAATTATCAGAAAGTATTCTGGGTTATAAAAGCAGAAAGATGCAGGGAAATTCCAATATTTATAAAACTTAAAAGCAACTAATAGCTATCAGTGCGTGTGCTTAGCACCGCTTTATGTCAGAAAATGTTATATATATATACAGTATATATATATATTTTTTTCTTTTTTGTTTTCTTTTTTGAAAAATCAAGCACTATGAATTAGTTCCTCGGCTTTTCAATTGCTGTTTTTTTTTTTTTTGGATGCTAAAAAGACAAGTGAGGGGATTTTATCTGTAGTAAGATGTGGGAAGAAATTTGTACTTTTTGTTTGAGTGTCCAGCTGAAACAGAGGGCTGGACTGTTCCGGCTCCTTGTTATTAACATGCCAGGTCAGGTGTGATGAGATGTGATGTAAGGGTGGCTGCAGCTCATTTTGTCCTGAAACAATAGAAATGTTCCAAGGCTCAGCATATATAAATGGTTCAAGACAATGACAGAAAGCTTAATCAGATGTTTTAGTTTAAAAAAAACATAAAACAACAACACAGTCAAGGTTCTGTTAACGTGTCTAAATTATTTGCACTAGTCGCCGTTTTCTTTTTCCCCGCTGACATTACAGTTTGAGTGAGAACAGAAGGAGGATTATTGTCTGTGGAAGGGAGTAACAATGGGCTGCAGAAGAAAAAAAATATAAAAACCCTGATAACTCTCCTGGGTGCCGGCAGCACATTGTTCTTGGTGTTTCCTCCTTGAAGTGATTGCGGTAGGTGTCCTCTCCTCGTCCTTTTTCTCTCAGATAAGCACCCGTCACCGATACGACGGCGGCTGCTTGTCAGCTCGCTTACTGTTTACGCCGACGAAGAGGTGACGTTCCACGGCGTCGAGCCGCTCGTTTTAATTGGGCAACCGCTCTTTGGCGGCGCTCGGATAATACGCAGCCAAAACAGCACACTTAATAATGAACGGTCAGCTTTGCATAAAACTCTGCTCATAAGTATTTACCGTCTTTATCTTGGCACTGAGAAAAGGGTGCCGATTGTCAAGGATATTAAAGGAATTAGCTAATGTAAAGCCGGTCGACTTGAAACACGCCATAAGTCTTTTAAAAGCCTTCTGACGAGGCACTAACGATGATGAAGAAGTGCTTTTAGATGTGAATATTGATGGTTTGGATTCACTGTTTTGCCCCATTATTATTCCAGTGGATTTCTTCCATTTCCTCTTGCATTTTCTCGCCACTGCATCTGATGAAATAGCTGTTTATCACTCTGCTTGTTGCATTTAAATAATGTTTTTTTTTTTGTGTGTGTGTGTGTTCCTGCTTTGTAGGGCATCACATCTCATTGACATGCTTAACATTTTCTCGTCAGCATCACCACAGAGCATGCTGTCCGCAAAGGTTTCTGTCTCGTGGAGTTCTTTCAGTGTTGTGATTTTAATTGGATGTAGCATGTTGTCTACACTGGTTCGAAAAGTCTGTGCTGTTTTTGAGACTTTATCCGCCGAGATGTGATATAACTCTGTGATTTATTGGATGTATGTTAGAGAAGTGCAAAGATGCTGACGATCATGGAATTTTTGCATTACAAAAAATCGAAAATTTTAAAACAGAAACGTGCAATTGTTCACACAGCTGTAAAAAAAATGAACTTGGAGTCATAATTAATGTCTTAATGAAAGGCTCAGAGAATATTGGTTACACATGTGACTAAATTACCTTTTTTGTTAGAAGCACTAGTGCTAAACATTTGATGTCTCTTCCCATGAAAAAAGATGGCTGTTTATCTCTGTAGAACAAGCAGGAAGGACAAACTCCAGTTAAATCTCCCACCTGTCGACTCCACTAGCTACACCTGCAGCTAACGCCAAGTCCGTTACCTTTCAGACAGATGCTTACAGTTTTCAGAATGGTGTGGCTTGACAGTTTAACGCGTTGCCACTTTGTCAATTTCTTTGAGCTAATAGGATTGCAGTGAAATTCTGTCAAAATGTTAATACCCCGCTTTTCTGGCTGAAGTGGCTCAAGGCTGTTTATGTTCTTTCAAAAGCAACATCTCTTCTTCTTCCTTCGGAGGAAGGGTCTAAGAATTGTATTCCAGACAAATATCTCTCAGAATCTTGCTAAAAATTATCAGTATTAATACAGGGTGTTTTACATATTCCTCCTGCAGACTGGGGGCAAATCTTTTCATATTTATTAATTTTTTAAAGGGAAGTGTTTAAGTTTGTTAAATGTATTATTTGCGGTTTCAAATGACATGCTTTGTGCATCATACGAAATTCAATCAGCTGTGAAAAGTTATTCATTGGCCCCGTTTTAACAAGAATGTACTTCGATTTTATTTCATGAAATAAAAACAAAATGTAATAAATAGACATACAGTAGGGGACTTAAAGACTTAAAGTTTTATCACAATGTTTTGTGTTACTATGGTGACAATAAGAACTATTTCTTCGTTCTTTTTTAAGGTAGTTCTGTAGCTCCCTAAAAAGCACAAACACTAATACTGCTGTTGAAACACATTCTCATTTCTAATAGGATTCTTCAGAACACCAGTCACATAAAAGCTGTGATTTGTATCACTAGGCTACCTACATTAAGTGCCTTTAATTATATTTTCACATTTATTGTCATTTATTGACATCCTTATTGAACAAACGGTAAAGAAAATAGTAAAACTAACAATCCAGACAGCAGACTTTTAAGTAATGAATTGGAATTTATTGTGACAATGATAAATCAAAATTCTTATAATTTATCTCAATAAACATTAACGATACAATAAATGCCCACCACTAACATACAAAATCAAAGCAGTTTTGAATATGTGTTATGTTATACTCGTTTGCTTTTTATAGATCAACACAAGTGTATGTGGTCAATTAGTTGGGCTGTCAGCAGTCCGCCTTATCTCTAATTTCAATATTGATGGATAGCGTTGTTAGTTTTCGCTCAATTTTCTCAAACTCATAAAAGGAGGGGAAAATTATATTTTTTTTCATCCAGCTGACCGGCAGTGCACAGCAACAGATGGGGCAGGGTGCCACTACCCCTCTTCCCACACAGCTGAAGGAAACAACAGTCTGGCATTGCCTTGAAAGCTTTAGAAATGATAGAAACAGCTTTACAGAGAATGTTTGAGCTTTATAGCTGTTGAAAATATGTAAAATCCGTGCCAGATCTCAAAACAAATTAGCTTTTTGAACAATTGTATTTAATTTCCCAAAGACGTGAGCACGCCAACTAAGCGGTGGTTCTTCAAAGTCGAAGAAAACCTCTAAAGCAGCATGGGTTATATTTCATTTTTAATTGTATCATTTACAAATGAAAAGAAAATATTTTGTTTTGCGGCTTAAATACGTGACAAAGGGAGCTGTCATCCTTTTGTTTTTTGGAGAACAAAGCTTGTTACCAGGGGAGAAAAATGCTACTTGCAGAACTCTTGCAGGCACAGATTTATTTTCTGGAAGACCTTCCAATGAAATTGCCTTTTTTTTTTTTTTCAATCCTTCATCGCTTATTGAAAAGCCCAAAAGTGTTGTTTGGTGACTTCAATGACGAGCTTGCTAACCGGTGTGCCTTGGTGCAGAGAAGAAGGCTTTTAACAAATAAAGACAGCAGGACTGGACTAAAATGGATTGCGAGTCGATAATTGCTGTATCTCCTTTACCAAAGAAGACTGTCCTATTTCTGTTGTTGCCTGGTATTGAATGATGTCCTCCTGATAAACCAAGGACCCTCTTATCTGGGAAAACAAGGCCTTTCATGATTCTAATAGACCTACCTTGTTTTGGTGTGCAAATGTCATAAAATTCACTAAATTCTCCAGTTAGAAAATTTCTCACCATGAAAGAAAAAAGAACAGCAAAAAAAAGACAGCAGCTGCAGGCTTTAACGAAATCAGATATTCAGACCAGGCACTTTGGATGCAAGGTAAATAATCGGGACATTTAACACTTGTATGCAATGTGCTGCATCCCATTCTTGAGAGGATGAGCATTACCTTCTAAGAATTGCTTTGCCTTCTGTCTGTTGTTTCTCTGTCCTCTGCAGGCATCATGGACTCGGCCTGAGCAGCACAAGGTATTCTAAATGCATGGCTTTTTCCTCCACCCATCCATCATTCACGTCAGGGAAGTCTAATTTAATTCCGAATGGATGCAGATCAAAATTCTTGATCAAATAAGGGTCATCGAGAGTATAAAACACTGAGAATGATGCAGTAGAGAAAGTAGTGCTGGAGGAATTCTGTCTGTTTTGGCTTCACTTCTACTAGTTCGACCGCAACATTTTTAGCACAATTGTTGCTTTGGAAAAGTATTTATACAACTTCAATCCGCTCACGTTTTGAGTTGTTAGAATCACAAACTTTAGTGTGTTTTATCCAGACTTAATGTGATAAGCTTACACAGTGTAGGAAATAACTGGGATGCAATAGGAAATTTTATTATTATTTTTTTAAAATATATTGCTTAATGCCAAAAGAATTTAAGCAATATAAAGTTTTTTTTATACTATTTAAAGATTGTGTTTAACAAAATACTATCCCTACCTTGAAAGATATTGGTGGCAGTATTGTGCTGTGGAGGTTGGGGTTTTTCCGACAATGAACTTGATTGGACTTAATGGAACGACGGCTAAAGCTAAAGCTAGCAACTGGAGTGTTATCGCAGATATTTGTTAAAAATTTCAAATAAAGTTATAAAATATTTGAACATTTTCCTATTATGACAATTTTGTGCTTCCTGAGATCTATCGCATAAAATCACAGTAAAATATAATTAGGTTAGTGGTTTTAACATTACAAAATGTGTGAAAGTTAAAGGGATGTGAATACTTTTGCGAGGCACCTTACACAGTGGTTATTTCTTTTTAAACCTGTAACTTTTTCTTCTCAAACATAAAAAAAAGTTAGCAAAATAATTTTGTCCAGATATATCTGATGAACCAGATTTTTTTGCTATTTTTTTTTATGTCAGAAATGGCATAATGTCAGACATCCATGATCCAGAGGTAACCTCTCTTCCACATCTTTTCCTTTTCATGCAACCACTCCAAATGTACATCTTCCAAAATTACTTCCATCCTCATGTAGTATGTAGATCAGACTTTTTGGGTTGAAAAAGTTGAAATGAACAAAGGACCACAATAAAATATAAAAATTGGCTGAAGAAAAGAGCAGCCCTCTGACGCTTACTTCTCTATCAAATATGTGTTCTCCATATGTGTGAAAATTAGTGAGAAAATCTCCGTCATTTCTGTGCCATCCGTACCGCTGAGTGAAATGATCAGAACTGCTTCAGATTCATCTTTTGGCTAAGTGCGTCACTGATCCCCTGCTTTATGTGCAATGCTGAATATTAAAGTTACCACAGTTATTTATAATTTTACTTTGACATCAGTGCTGTACTTTCAGATCATTTTGGGTCCTGAAATAGGCTCGCTATTTTTACCTCCACAGATGTTTCAAATGAAGAGAATTTAGTATAGTCTTGGAAATCAGATATGTTTTAATGCTCAGAGTTTGCAAATAATGTCAATATTTTGTCAGGTCAAATGTTAATATTGAATGTAATTTGACAGGTTCAACTTTTAGATATTTACAGTAACTGCTCACCTCTGATGAAGGAGGGGGTTGCATCCCTCTTCAGGTGTGTGTGAGCAGTGGTTGCCAACCATGTCAGAACACGTTTGCATCACTGATTAAAAAGTTGTGCAAAAAGTGACTCCAATTTTTATTTTTTCCCAGTACAAAAATGAATGACTCATCCTGGCCATCTGGATCCGTAATTAGGCGGTTATTCTAAAAAAAATAAAACAGGAAACTCTAAAAACCTGAAAAAAATTCACCCCTAGTTACATAAGACTAAGAAAATCGATCTCGTTCAGAAACAAATACATATACCCGACGAATTACACCAGGTTTATTCATATAGATACATACATTTGTCCGTATTAAACTTATTTTAGTGAAATCTAAAAAGAAGACATCCTGGTGGCCTTTTTGCAGCACATGTGGTTTCTAGTCATGAGCTCTCTAGATTTCATTAATGGATGAGGCAATAATAATTTTCACTTTCCGACATAATGATATGCTTTTTTAGTTCACCTGCACTCTGAGATGATCAGTGTGTGTCTCTCTGCAAGACATCCAATTACAAATCACACGGGAGGGAAGGCTTGGAAGCACTAGGAGAATACTGAGTGTGTTCGTTTAATAAGCCGTGCAGGTGGAAGGTACATTTGTATGCCAGCCTATTTTATATTTGATGAGACATGAGTTTAACTTGTCCTGTATGTAGTGTCAATTTTGTGCTCCGAGGTTCCTCAAAGTTGCTCTTTGGTTTGAGGGTTATTGCTAAGAATTATTACTTGTCATACTCTGCTGTCAGTTTGGCTTTATTAGTAAAGGATGCTGAAGTCTGTGTTTTTTCTCCTCCGTCTGATTTAGATTAATCTTTTTTAAAAAGCTTCTGCTTTTTGTATAACATCTCAAGAAAGTTATATGAAAAGTTAATTTATTCCAGTTGTTAAAAATCAAGCAGTGGAACATGCACAGTAAAGATTTATTACACACGGTGATGTATTTTATTATTACTGTTAATCTTGATTAATATGGCTTACAGCTCATGAAAACCAAAAATTGTTTCTTGCTTTTTTTTATACAATATAAAATTAGATTAGAATATTGTGTAATTAATTAGTCTTAATTAAATGATTTCTCTTGCGAATATCCCAAAGATTCACAGTGGGCAAAATGTCCAAAGAGCAAGACATTTGAAAAAAGATGAAGACAATTAAACAAATGTTAATGGAAAATATTATGTATAATGCAAAGTGTTTCTTATATGATTGATGGCTTTTTTTCTTTAAAGTATTATGTATTTTCCAGGCACATTCTGCCATTTTATAGCACAACCAAGAAGCTATATATGTCAAATACAGCTAAAAAATGTCACGTTGTACAAGGTTTCCCCCAGAAAACTTGCTAAGCCCGGTGGTTGGGTGATGGGGCAATCATTCATCCAGCGGCCCGTCGTGTTTTTGACTTAAAAAATGTTTAAAGTTGATAGGAAATTTGAAAATATCACTTGATAATTATGTGTTACTGAAAGATTGGGAGATTAATATCTGAACACCAACTATAAATTCTTAAAAAAATGCAGACATTTTAAAAAGACTTTTAAAAAAGTTAGCAATGCTTAGCCTGGTGGGGGCACAAGTAAAGCCTGGTGGGCCTCCAGGCTGATAATACATTGAGGGAAACCCTGTTGTAATTTAATGCTATGAAATTGGGCCTCTGTCTCTCTAAAAACTCCTGTTCCTTCTGAACCTTTGTCTTCAAGAAGTCATCACAGCATCTCTCCTCTATTAACCCCTTAATGTTTTTACCAGTGTTGCAGTGAGATGTTGCTCATAATACTCCAGTTTTGTTCAACCTAACCTCATACTACCCCTTTCACTTTTTTAGCCATTAGAACCACATATATCCTGCAACTTTCACTTAACAGCAGACTTGGGATCACCTTGTCATTGAATTTGGCTAAATACAACAAATTCATTCGATGAAAACATTTTCCATATCATGTTGTTTCTGCTACCAATATATAAGATATATAAAAAAAAATGATTTTAAGATCTAAAGCGATTGGCATATTTCTTGTCTAGACATCTATGTCCATTTAATTAAAATATTGCTTGTTTAGTTTATTTTTGGGACATATTGGGTTTTAATGTGCTGTAAGATATAATTATCCAAATTAAAAGAAAATAAAATATGTCTTACTGTGTGTAATGAATCAGGAGAAGTTTAGCTTTATCAATCAAAATAACTAAATTAGCTGAGATTTCTCATAATAATCCCATTTACCAAAATGTTGATAAATATATAAAAACGTTCCACATTTCTGGGATCTCTCACACACTTTTTTCTTCTTTATAAAGTACATCAGAGGCTTTAGTGTCCCCCAAAAAAGCCCATCCATACCTAAAGCTTTCTTTAAAGTAGGTGCTAATGGTTAGATGCAGTGTGGCATGTTGTATAAATGCAGCAATCGAAAACAGCACCACAGGGGTCGACTGAGATAGCTATCTGCACAGGGGTCAGAAGAAAAGGGTAGTGTGTGTTATGTAAGTGTCTCCCTGCTCCCGCTACCCTCTATGCATAATAAATGCCCTAGACATGCTTTGTGTGTTCAATTTGAATACTGTTTCTCTTAAATGGCTTCCCAGCCTGGGCCCTAATTCAGTCTGTGTAAAAGCATTCTGCCATTGTTTTGTTTTCAATTTGGATCAAAGCCACGAAGGCATCCGTAAGAGATGCTTACATATTCAGGTCTAGCACCTTGTTAAAGGAACAGATGCATAATGTTATTGTATAAATGTGTGCAGAGAAAGAAAGTCAATTTATTTGGTTTTGGTAGATGTGGATCTGATTATGTTGAGGATGCCATGTTTTAATTTGTTTCTTCTTTTAAATCAGGGGTCCCCAAAGTCGGTCCTGGAGGGCCGGCATCCTGCACGTTTTAGTTCTCCCCCTGGTAGTACCAACAACCTTTTCAGCATGTCAATGTTCTTCTCAGGCCTTCTAATGAGCCATAATTTGATCCAGGTGCGTTAAACCAGGGAGAGAACTAAAACATGCAGGATGCTGGCCCTCGAGGACCGACTTTGGGGAGCGCTATTTTAAATTAATAAAGCACTAAAATACTGGTGCAAAAGATAACTGAATATTTCAGAAAAATCTTTCATATGTGGATACAAGAAGTTAACTTGGCACAGATGTTCAATGGGTCTTGCTTTTTTCAAAAAAAAAAAAAGAACAGCTGCTGAAAAATTCAAGATGGCCGCCATTTCACAAGATGGTCATTAGGGATCATGTATTTTGTACTAAATGTACCAATGATTATCACAGATTACTTTTGTTAAATCATGCATAATTTGACCCACTGATCACTCATGTCTAGTAATAGTTTTTGTAATTTTTTAAGAGGGTTGTCATGGAAAATACATGTTTGCACTAAAATCACCAAATAGATGAATGTGTTTGGTGTCAAATCCCAACCTACATATTTTGAGCCATAGAAATCATTTATATTTTCTTGAGCTGCAGTTATCTTTTTCTGGTGGACATTTTCCAAAGTGGCCAGTGTGGTTATAATGTTGAATATACTATTATATATAGTATTAAAATCAGCAGTAGTTATTGCTAGTGGTGGCCAAAAAGTTGGGTTCACTAACCATAAATTCACTAAACAAGAATCTTAGCTCTGCTAACACTAAACCGCTAAACACATTTAAAAAATTTGCGGAAGTTAGCGCCAACCAAGACGATTGTCATTTTGTCACACATTGTCTCCGACTAGTTGATGACTGTGTGAGATTCACAAGCAGCAAAGTTCTCAATTGCTGATTTTTCTACATATTATCACTTTAAAGTTGCATGAATAAGATAACATGATTTGACAAAGTTCATCCAAGTCATGAAAATGGGTAACATTTTATGGCAATAATTGGCTTAAAAAGCTCAAAATGGTGGCCATCTTGAAATTCGGCCATCATCCTGAAGTTCAAGTGGCTAATGGGACTTTTTACAGTAATATGCTAAACTACCGCTCTTTGAAAGAAGAAACCTTATAGTCTGGCAGTTTTAGTACCAAATAATAAAAACAGTCACAACAGCATCAGTGCTAGATGTACACATCGCTGCCTCATAACATATCTGATACTTCACAAATAATGTCAGCAAATGGGGAAATAAAAGAAAAATTGTTGGAAACGATGATGTAACAAAAATAAATAAATATGTCAGCCAGTGTGTAAAAGTGCAAGCGTGGAGCACCCTGTCTGCAGCTGTGCATCAGCATGTTTCACAAGTTAGTAGCTGCCATGTGAAAAGCTCTAGATGGTTCTTAATGCTGTCTTCCATCTATTATTTACCAGCTCTCCTGCCTCGTCATCAGCGTCCCCCATGTTTCCACGTCTTTATCGAACACTGTTCGCCTCCTTCCTTAAGTTAATGCCCACTGTCTTTATTAAAGGCTGGCTTACTTTTCTTTTTCCATTTCAGGTTACAAATATCTTTCTGCAAAATTATTCAACGTGACAATGCAATATAGCCATTAATGAAGTCCTATTGTTTTTTTTTGTTTCCCCCCCCCTTACACCAAACCTTTTACTGCTACCATTTAGAGCCCAGATGGAAATGTAGTAGTAAGGAGCGATGCTCGTGTGTCCTCCCTCACTCTGAAGTATGTCAAGTATACAGATGCCGGTCAGTATCTCTGCACAGCTCGCAGTGCCATCGGAGAGGATGAACAGACTGCTTATCTGGAGGTCCGCTGTGAGTATTGCATTGTCTTAAGCTTATCTGGAAAATAAGTACGGTTCCTGAGGGTTAGGTTTAGGTGAACCTGGGTATGAATATTGTGGATATTTTGGGCTTTTAATTATTTATTTGAGCCGTTATTTTTCAAATTTGGCATAATTAGACAACAATCAACCCTAAAGAAAAAATAGTAAAGCATGTAGAGAACAAATTTTAAACTATTGTGGAACCATCTGTAATTTACAGAGGGTCAAAATTCTGCATACAGGCTGACTAGTATGTGAGTACATGTTCCTTAGTATCCAACCCAACCCAAATCCGTAGTCATTGTGTCTTAGCCCAATCCAACCTGACTAATTAACTTTACTTATAGACCTATGCCTAATTTTTTAAATTATGATTTTACTGCTTCTGTTTGTAGACCATTTAGATAAGCAGTGTTACCAGTGTCCCATTTATAGCTTGTGATTAACATCTTCCGGTTTCATCTTGTCGTTTGTTGTAACCTCAGGGTTCAAGTTCACTTGAACTTGAACTTGAGTCAAGTTCAAGTGCAAATCATCTGGGATGTGTGATTTGCAGGATCCCATCTCCACTGCTGCTCAAACAGAGGAGGGTGTGCATGCGGTTTTCTGTGCTTGTTACAATCTGATTAACTTCTACACCCTCCTTATTGTGTTTATTTCCTCAATAAGTTAAGCTATCTACTCTAGGCTATAAGCAGATTAAAACAACTTCATATCATTTGTTTTTCTTTGTGCTGTATGGATCGCAGGCAAGCAAATAACACTGACCCAACCTGGCCTGAACGTTTTGTCGCATTTGAGTCTGACTCAGGCCATAAATCTAAACTATATACCTTAGTAAGTTCCACCTTGACTGCAACATTTTGCAGCTATCTGCAAGTTTCAAGGTGAACATAGAGTTTATTTAAATTGGTTATTTAAATAACCTGACTCAGGTTGTCGGGATAACAACTACAGTCTACACACTTTCTGCAGGGTTCAGGTCAGGGTCATTGCAGAAGCCTAATGTCTGGAATCTGTATCCTTTCCTGCCCGTTTTGATTTCCATTTAGGATCATTGTTCTGTACTGATTTGTTAGAAAACCAAAGTGTGTCTAAGTTTCAACCAGGGAACTGTTCATTCGGCTTGAAGAACTTTGAGGCACTCCTTGTTCTTCATTTCTCCATCCTCTGGCAATGCTGCCACTGCTGAGCTCAACATTTGGTACATAGCTCTTAGGTTTTAAAGCCTCAACTTGAGTGCTGCAAACATACTTTTTGGTTTGTATAGATAAATCAAGTTTGTGTCTCCTCTGATCATAGAACTTTCCGAAACTCAGTTGTCATTGAAGGATGTAAACTTTGAGTTTAGTCTCAGTTCTTGGTGAACTAACATTGGACTCACTGTTGACCGGGACACTGGTGTTCTTGCAGCTTCCAGTTTTTGATGGACCTAAATCTGAGGAGTTCCTGTTATGTTGAACATCCTGACCCTATACCTTTCACCTACAAGGTGACAGTTTGAGTCAGATGGGCGATACTTTGACTCAACTGGTTGTTGCAAAAACACTGGGATCCCAAATACTTATAAAAACTGAAACTAGAATGGATAAAGAAAGCCAAGGGTCTTTAACCCTGTGAAATCTTTTGGAGTATGCTTGAATGGTGCCTCTCTGCATCAAACAAACCAACTAATTTAAATAAATTCTGCTCTGAAATGTGGTGAAATATAAATATTCACACTACAAAATTAAATAAATCATTAAAAGCCCCATAATGAATGTGTATGAACTTCCAACCAGAACTATGCACAAGTTAAAGAATATTTTCAGCTGCTTGAAAGAGTTTTCTGAACCACATTCTTAACTCCTAGATACACCTAAGATCCATGGAACAGTTGCGGTTTACACCTGGGAGGGAAACCCGGTCAACATCAGCTGTGAGGTCAAGGCTTTTCCCACAGATGTGTCAATTGTTTGGCTCAGAGATGGACTGCAGCTTCCAAACTCAAACACCACCAACATCAAAATCTTCAGAACTCCTTTATCCAGCTACCTACAGGTACTGACTTGGAAGTACACTTTGCAACGTAAACATGCATAATGTATGCATAAAGATTTTTCCATGTCCACAGACACATCCCAGACCCCCCATCACCTTGTGTCATCAAGATTTCATGAGCATAGACTAAGAAGTGAGGGGGGGTTTCTTCTAGCCTCATTGTGGGGGAAAAAAAAAATCCATGAATAATTCAGCAGCATGAAGGCTCACAGCAACACATGAAAATAGGCTATTCTGGTGGACAAACACAAAGGTCACCTTCATGGTGTTTGACACATAAGTTTGTTCATCTGTTTAGCCATGCTTCCCTTCATATGTTCACTGCTCTATTTTCTTATCCCTCCAGATTACACCGGAGTCTGAAAATGATTTTGGAAGCTATAACTGCACCGCCTCAAATGAGATGGGCACCGAGTCCAAGGAGTTCCTGCTCATTCAGGCCGGTCAGTGATGAGGCTGTGGTTTAAATCTCACTCTTATTTACAGCATTTGGCCTTGACATGTAATTATATTAGAAATACAACTCAGCAGAGTATGTTGAATATTTCAGTAATAGATGTTAAATACTGTATTTACAGGTTGTCCGGGCAGCTGTAAAATGTCTTTAAAAGTCTTAAGTGTGTGTGTGTAAAATTAAGACCTTAAAATGTCTTAAATTCATTACAAATGTAAATTGGTCTTTAATTTGTTAGTCACAGGTCTTAAACTTTGCCGAGGCAGAACTGTTAATGTAGTTTTCTTTTCTCATGGAACTTTTCTATTAGGAAAAAGTTTAAGTTGCTTGGAAACATCTTCATTGAGTTCTGTGACTCGAGGCGGTTGAGTCTACTGGTAACCAGCTGCTAAACTACTAAGCGTTTTTGCCTCTATCAAATGTATTAGCAGTTGGCTGGATGATGTTCGTTTTTGCAACTGGCTGATTTCTACTGCCAACCAATTCGAGTTAAGGTGATAAAACAAAACTTTTAAGCTTGGGACTATGGGGGTTAAAGCTGTAGAGAGCAAAATCTGCAGTGCGAGAAGCAGAAAGCTGAGTTCACAGGTTTTAAGTCTTACATTTGCTGAAATGTAAGCAAATGTTAGGGTGAAACGTGCATATACAGTACGATTCAATACCATTGTAGCAGAAGTAAACTTAAGGGTACATTCACACTATCCCTATTAATCAAGCTGGTTAGCCTACAAACCTAGGTCTTGGACTGGTTGCTGTAAACTCTGTTGCGGTTTGAATGCATATGTGAACGCTAAGCAGACCGGAGACCACTCCAAAAGCATGAAGCAGCCTATAGCGCAAGGCAAATGCAACCAAAACAAATGTCCAAAGGCTTGTGGTCTTTCACCAAAGACAAAGAGAAATCCTACACCCGTCAAATTTTAGCTGGTGTAAGATTTTTGTCTACATTTCATGAAGAAGGAAGTTCCACTAAATGTCCTCTTCAGATGTTTTTGTGCTGTTTCTTTCAGTGGTTATTGGTTCAGCGCGTCCAGAGGCGAGAGGGTGAACAGATTTTTCATAGGGTTTGGTTGGTTTGACACAATGCAGTGTGAAAACAAACCGCACCAGCTGAAAATATAACAAATGTTGCAATTTTGGTCCAAATTCAAGCAGAGTCTACCGGACTATCAGGTGTGTAAAACAACCTAAAACACAGAGTAGTGCTTTAGACGTTGCCTTGCTCTGGGCTGTAAAACAGATTTTACGCTCCTTTTTAAAATATATATTGGCAGTAACAGCCAGCATAAGATTACACAAAGCAGCAGTGTTTATTTAGGTAGAAGATAAATTTAGATTAAAAGACATCAGCTCAACTATCAGCAACGGTTATCTGTGTCTTGTATCAAAGCCCTCGGTGCAGTGTGAAATAAAACTTTGCTGCGTTTTTACTTTGCATCTGCATAATTTAACTGAATGCTTTGTTGAGAAAAGTACAAGTTAATAATGTTACACCTTCATATGAATGCATCCATCTTCATAAGACGAGAGGGAAAGAGAAAATACAGGTTTTAAGCCACCATCTGAAGTGACTAGAGAAAAAAAAGCAGCATTTTTCACTTCAGGCAGAAACCTGTGCAACCACAGTAATTACAGTATTCCTTTTTACTTCCCAGATCAAAGTGATGCAGGACAGAATGGAGCTCGCTTTAGAGTGTACGAATCCCGCAAAGCCACCAGAACTCGGATATTACTGTTTCAATTAGTTAAACACTTTTAATAATGTAATTTTCCCCTAAATGGATCGAGAAGTGGGTGGTGAGCAATGATTTTTTTTATGCTGGTAAATTTAACAAAGGATGATTGAAAGTCAGAATGCATTTTCAGCTCCTTCTGCACCTCACAGTCTAGATGGTTTTTATAGGAAGGGTAAAATAAATCTTTATTTTACTAGTACCAGTATATTCCTGAGCACTTACTATTCATAGTTTAAATGTTTTCATATTTCTGAAACACAGAATTGTCTGTGAGATAAAGGGTTTAAGCCCATATGCAATTTTAGTTTAAGCTCCTTCAACGGCTTTTAGGTTGGTTTAATGCTTTCTTATTTTTTCTCTTTTTTTTTTTTTTTTTTACCGTTTTGCTTTTATATTTTACATCAAAAGACATGTTTTTATTTTGCTCCCCTGAGCTTCTTTCTGCAGGAACTTATTTTTCTAGCCTTTCCTTGACTGTGCGTGTCTTTACACTACCGTGTTGGACTGCGCTCTGCATGTAAATTAATCCTGCTTATCAGTCCTATAGTAGTTTTGATGCTTCCAACAGATGAATAATAAATCTATGAGGTGGACTATGACCACCATTTCTCAACCCTCCCTGCAAATTAGGTTTATTGTGTAAATACTACAGTAGAAGCTGTTTATGATAAAGAACAATTTAAATTTTGATTCAGTTCATATTAATCAACATGTCTAGATTAAAGAGTCATTACAGATTTAGCCATTTGTAATCCAATGGCAGATTTATGGTGAAAAGAAAAAAAAGATACACACATATAGACAAACACAAAATATAATTCATTAAAATCTTTTAAAGGTGGTGGGGCCATCCCATGAAGCAATTTGTATACAAATATGTCATCTGAATAGATTATCATATTATCCCAGTTAAGAAATGTATGCTTACTTACTATTTTTACAACAATAATATGGATTTATTTATTTTTTTATCCAAAGTTTTCAAAATCTGCTTATGAAGTCTATATTCTGGCTTCAAAGTGGTCCTGCTAGCCTGGGACCAGCTCATCAAACTACAAGGCATATGAGATAAAATTGTGGTGTTACTAAGTTTGAAAGTTCTTTTGTCGGATTATTTCTGATGTGTCTAAACTTAAAAGAAAAAGTAATTTAAGTTGATATTTTCATTTTTTTAAAAATAACTTTTAAATGAAGAATCCTTCATCATGCCTAGATATTTAAACTAGACTGTTCCCCTCACACACATACATAATCGGTAAATATTATCTGCCATTATCTATCTTGTATTATAAACCCACTAATACATATATAATCCATTTCCTA
>CAEFZX010004512.1:0-83796 GCA_903066825.1 Alfaro cultratus | reverse complement strand
TTCCCATATTGCTTGAAACCTGTGGCCTGCTTAATAATGTGGAACATCCTTCTTAAGTAGATTTCCTTTAATTGAGCCCATCAGACAAACTAATGAACCCAGCTCTCTGAAATTAATTATAATGATTCAAAGAGCCCTGACACACAATACCATCAATAAATTTAATAGCACAACAAAAAATTTTAACTTTATGACACTTAAATCCAATTTGCATAATAATTTGGAACATGGTGTAGATTTTTCTTCTGAAATTTGCCACAAGCCATGTAGAGAATATTGCAGACATGTGGAAGAAGGTGCTAAAAGTTCAAATGAAACGTTTGAACTTTTCAAATGCAAAACTACATTTGGTGGACCTCTAACACACTGAGTTTATTAGTGCTGGTGATGGTGGCATCATCCTTTGGGAATGTCATTCATGATCAGAGACGTAAATGCTGGTCAGAATGCGTAGAAAGGAAGAGGGAGCTAAATACAAGGTAATCCTGGGGAAAAACTTGTTAGAAGCTGTGAAATACTTCAGACTGTGGTAACAGTTTACATTCCAGTATGAGAACATTGCTAAACACTCAACCAGATCTGGAAATACAGTGCAATAGCTTTGATCAAAGCATTATTTATGTTTTATCATCTAATTGAGTTTTTTTTTTTTTTTAGGTAAGACTTAAACATTAACGTGCGGTGAAGCGCTGCAGAGTACGACTGAGCCGACTCTTCATGCTTAAAGCTTGTAGAGACATCCCAAATAAACTCACAACTGTAACAGTAAATTGCTGCAAGTGAAAGGAGGTTCTATGTCTAATTGAGTCACGAGTGCTGAATACAAATCCACGTACATAAAAAGTTGAAAACCCTGATTCATTTTCCAACAACTTCACAGCCATGCACTGTTTTTTTAATCCCCAGATTACATTTTTGGTTGCAACGTAACAAAATGTGAAAAAAGACTTATTTAAACAATTATTTTGAACCAGTATGACCCTTATCCTAACTGCATGTTATTCTATCTATGATCATTAAAAAATATAGAAACAGCCTACAGCTTTCTTATGCAGCATTTCTTTGCAGGCAAACCACTTTCTTCAGATTTTTGTCCGTGATGCAGCCTGCTGTGAGAGCCTGCAGCGCCTTAAAACCAGCATCCCTTTAGTCCTCTGTCCATCAGCTTGACAGAGAAGCATCAAATCCCGGTTTCTGTAAACCTCTGTAGTCATCTCGCCATCGCTTCACCTCCTCCTCACCCATGCTGCTTACACCGAGAGTGAAGGCAGAACACGAAAGAGAGAATCAAACATGAGGCATCAGAGCCGTCACTGGCGCCTGCAGAATGCAAAGTGTTATCAGCTGAACCTGATCCTCTGGTTCTCCGTCCTTCCCGCGGGCAAAGTTATCGTTTCAACTCATGTAGTTGCTTCTCAGCAACTACAAAAGCAACAACAATAATGCTGCCTTCACCAACTTTGCGGATGGTATCAGAATGCCGCTGCCAACTGTGAACATAGTCACAAATTGCTGCAACAGAAACAGGAGTTCATTTAACTGAATGAGTCTCAGGACATCACTGATCATTTCACTTTAAACAATGATCCTCTTCACAACAGCCAGTCTGAGAGGCAACTAGTTGGTAGTTATACACAGAGAAAGAGGCTTGTGGCAGTTTTGAGACACTAAACACAGTGGCGCTATTGTCACAATAAAGGCGAGGAGTGAGGATGTGGAGAAAGAATACCCAGAAGCCTTGAATACCCCGCTGTCAGTGAAGATGAAAGGACCCCACCAAGCCAAATCACTTTATCAGCCCAAACAGCCTCTCCTATTGTAGGACGCCTCTCAGACGTTGGGTGCTGAGATGTCACACAGCTAATTGAGAGCCACAATAAAGAGCTTGTTTGGACTGCTCCATCGATTGTGCACGGCTACTGTAATCGCCGCAATAATTTGGCTCCTTCAAACATCAAATGGCGTCGTGGAAGCTGCTGGAATTTGCATTGCACCCTTTGATCTGGGGAAATTTAAACAAAGCAGCTCTTGCTCGCCAAGCGGCAAGGAGGTTTGTGACGTTGTGCCCTCGGCTGCCTGCTTTGCCGCACGTCTCAAACACCTCTATTGTCGCTGTTATTTTGGCTACAAAAGCAACAGAGCGATACAATTCACACAATAAAGACAAACTTAACCCAGAGGTGGCCTGAGTGCTTGTTTGTATTTTACACAAGCAAATTGTTTTGGTGACCTATCAGCAAACCTTCTTGTTGATGGTGGCGAGCATCTGAAAGGAGAATTTCGGTTTCTTCAGATCCGTATCTTGTCTTGTGGAGGAGATGAAGTCAGACTTTCCAGCTGTCATAAGAGTGATGTATTTGCCTCTACAGAGACTTTGTGATAAAAAAGAAAATATATTTCTGACCAGGTGCATCGGAGCTAAATGTACTCCACCTATTTCTCAATCAAAATTTCCGTGAGCAATGAAATGAAAAATACGTTTCCCTTTTATAGATTTACTCTATTATTGCCGTTTGGTCACACTAACATGTTTTATATGATCAGATCAACTTCATTATAAAACGAGGATAGCATGAGTAAATACAAAAAGCAGTTTTCAAATGATTTCATTTATAATAAAAAAACAATCTGAATGAGCTATTAAAGTGAACATTAAACCAATAGGCAAACAGGGTCGTGGTGGTTTATTTGACTGGGGCTACTTATAGGCATAAAGTTCTGGAGATCTTGCTGCAATTTTCTGCTCTCTACCAGAAAATCCTGAAGGCAAATATTTAGATAATACAAATCACCAGGAATTCCACCTCTGAATGAATTTGGTGAAGTGGTCTAGTGAAAATCCAGATTTGAATGCAACAGAGGTAAAGTAACATAACCTAGAATAGGCCTCCTCATGTTCACAGTCCCGCCATTGTGACTGAATTAAAACAATTCTGCAAAGAAGAAAGGGACAAAAAAATTTCCTCAGTGGTCTAGTGGCAATTTCACAGTTATTAGATAGATATTAGATAGTGCTGTATGGCTGATTTTCTTTAGCAAGACAAGGAAAGAATAATAGGTAGAATTGTTTTGTCTTAAGATGTGCAAAACTTGTAGAGACGTAACCCTAGAAGCTTGCAAAGCTAGATGAAAGGCTCAAAAAGATAAGAGAATGTTTTTCAAGTGGCCTAGTCAAAGTGCAGAATTAAATCTGTTTGCGATGCTGCCGCATGAAATTAAAAAGGCCCCTTATATCGACGTGTTTCTTTCTAACTACAAGCAGAGCATTTCTTTAAGGACCAAAAACAGCAACCACGAAGGTCTGCAGTGTACACAAGTACAGGCAGATAAACTACACCATTTTGGTGCCTCATCTACATTCCTCATCTGCTTCCCAACCAGCTGAACCCACCAAGGAGCACCACTTGACACTCATTTCACATCATTGTCTGCAAACGACCTCATCCTTTCCTCTCCGGGTCTCTGTGGCCCCCTCTAAGCGATCTGTGCGCCCGCTGAGCCTGATGTACTGACGTGTAATCAGCAGTAATTAACCCCGGCCCTCTTTTTACACAGGCTGCAGAGCTGGGAGATGATGAAGACATCACATCGTTTTTTTATGATTTTTTTTAATTTGCTTTCTTTTCTCTCACCAAGCTTTTGTCATCTTGACTTTTCCCTAATGACTGCCTGACAATGGGATGTAATTGGCCTACGCCGGCGTAGTGGACCCCTGGTATTGCAGTGCCAAATGGATGAGCCTGATAACACTGTGACGAGGGAACCTTGGGGGTTTCTTTTGAGTGGAAGATGTGCATACCTTGTTTTGGATGCCTAAACTCCATTTTTCACTCCTGGAAGCTGAGATACTGAAATATTCTGACAATCCTCCTTCAGCTCCTTTTGGTCCTGGTCCAACCTTGGAATCCAACTGTAGGCAGTCCTGGAAAACAAACGAAAACAAGATGCATCTTTACACTGTTCTTTTGTTTGAGACAAAGATATTTGCATAACAGAGAGTTCAGGCAGCTCTCTGAAGGAGTTTTGGAAACTGCGCAATAATCTTGAGTAGAATGATTCAAGTGTCAGTCAATCTCCCCGGAGAAGAAGACGGCTGAAGCCGGTTGAAGCCTTGGATGCAAAAATAGCATGGGAGACGGAGGACACCTCTGCTCTACCCCCACATCTGCCCCCTGGCCCTTTGAAGAGAAATGTCTACATCAAATGCTGAATTATCTATTCAAATGCCTGGAAACAATCTTTGGACAATGACACATCAATCAAACGATCCCTGAACCGGGGGTGGTTGTTTATATAAATGCCGTCCATCTGGGGGGAGAGATCTCAGCAACGCTACATCTCGCTATCTTTGGGGAGATGGCAGGAGAAAAGACAGAAAGAAGTTCATAAAAAAAAAAAAAAAACCTTAAAATTCTGCTTTTTTTCTCTCCTCTTCTTATTTTTTTTTTTTTTTTTCCCTTTTTAAATCCTAGCGTGAATGTGTCGGCGAGCTCGTGGTATGCATCAAGATGAAAAGTGGAGGCCATCTCTTTGAAATCCTCCTCAAGTCAAAATTACCATTTCATTTCAACTCCAGCCAGGAAACGGGAGAGAGCGGGGCCACTGCTAACTGCTTTGGGCATAGCGTTATTTATTGTGTGTAAACTTTGGAAGAACACTGTTGCCTGGGAAAATGTGTTGTGTGGGCGGTGGAAGTGAACAGTTGGAGCAACCACAAAGGGAGAGATCAGGCCTATTTTCTCTGTAGGAGGAACACATAAAAGTGAAAATAATGCCCATTATTACAGAAAAACAACACCAGTCTGCTTTTGCTCGTAATTTTTCTAACAGCAAAGATCTTACCTCAGAAGCTGAGCAACCCAATAGTTGACCCTATTTAGGTAACTTCATTAGCATTTTCTCTGCTTTTTTAATTAGGAAGTTTTCTGTGGTAAGTGAGCTATTATCTAAGGTGGAACTACTTTTTCATGGTGGTTTAGTCTGTTTTGGTGGTTAATTTACTGGTTTTTATTAACCTCTTCTCTGCATGGGGTAAAATTACCTAAACTGTACAGTGAATCTATATATTTTTAAAGAGATTTTTTTTTGTACATGGTGTCGTTTAAAGAGTTTATGAGTAGTTACTGTCTCACCCCCGGTAGACTGTTTAACATTTTATATCACCTATGCTTTGAGCAAAGGGTGTATTAAATTAAATTTAAACTGTGTCAGACAAATTTGACAGGAATGGTTGCTTTTTGGTTTACACAGAGAGTGAATATGCTCCCAACATATTTTTTTTTGTCTCTTTTTCATATTTTGTCATGTTTCTACCACAGACCGGTATTTGTTTTACTGGGGTTTTAATGAACAGACGGTAGCAAACTCAAGCAGACCATAACAAACTCGAGCACATTTAAAAACAGCCATTGTTGCCCTAATGGGCATTGCACAGACTGATAAAGAACTCATGAAAGTACGACGCATGGCAAAAGAAAAGGAAAAACCAGGTAGTGCATGATTATGAAGTGGCAGAGTAGGTAAAAGGAAAATGTTTTTTTTTCAAAAAGTCTTTACACATCACCACTACTACTACGTAGTAACTTAAATGTCTCAACCTCAGCATGAATCCAGAAAATCACCAAAATTCCAGAGCGGGAGAAAATGTAGTGCAGTTCCACATAAAGCATGAAAAACAATTTCTGTATTTTTGACTGCAAGTAAGTGATATTGGTTTCTGACCTCTTCCTGGGTTAAAACAATTGTTATTAAATGAATATGTAGTTGTTTTCTTTGCAATGTTTGAGGTCTGAAAGCACTCCATCTTTTTCTTTATTTTGACCATATCTCATTTTCTGCAAATAAATACAACATTTTTGCTTGGAATTTTGGTGGCATGTTTTCAGTAGTTCGCAGAATAAAAGAAAAATGTTCATTTTTCTCAAACATATACCTATAAAAAGTAAAATTATATGTAGTGCTAGTAATGTTTTCCTCAGAACCCCTTGTTTAACAGTTTAAGTCCTAAAAAGGGGGACTTTTTAGGACTGATAATTGAAAGATAACATAACTTCATGGCTCCACTAATCAAGGTTCAAGGGGCAAAAAAATGGAAATTAAAATATTTTACCAGAACAGATTGTATTTTAAACAAAGTTTGTATATCTCCCAAAAATAAAGATTTACAGACTCTCTTTTGGGATAGCACAAACAAATTTAGGATCCAGATTTGATTTTTGTGAGCGTACAGGAACATATATGGATATTTCATGACAGGAATATTTAAGAAACAGTCAGTATATTTTTTACGACGTGTTTTGAAGGCAGAAACGACCTTTGTGACGCATTAAAAGAAATTTAATGCAAAGCTATCTCATCCTGTTATTTTGATTGTTTTCAACACATGAATGTAGTTGCATCATTCTTCACTAAAATGGATACAATTCCCACTGCAAATGTTTTGTTATCAGTCCCCAGTCAGCACCAGAGGAGAGGGTGTGGATGGAGTTAATTAATTGTTAAACAGCAGGGAATCAGCCTGAATTTTGTTGACTGTTTTGTCTCACAGAAGAGTACATCTAATCTTAAACATGTGGCTGGAATCTGAAGATTTATGCATGACAACAGGCAGTGTAAAGATAATGACTGCTGCTGCCTCTTTTTATTCAAAAAACAAAATTCATGTTTGCTCTTTGACATCATGTTTCCATTTTGTCTCTCCCAAAAGATAGCAAATTATACTTTTCTCATTTTGTCATTTCTCAAACTTCAATGTATTTTATTGAGCTTTTGTATGATAGACCAACAGAAAGTAGTGCAAAATTGTGAAGTTTTGTCAATAAAATCTGAAAAGTGGGTCATGCATTTGCATTTAGCTTCAAGTGGAAGTCTTTTTAGGTTATGTCTCCACCAGCTAATCACTTCAACACACATTTTCGGTTACTTTTCTTAAAAAAATGACCCAAACTCAGACAGATTGAATGGTTTAACATCAACTTTCAAATCTTGCAACACATATAGTCTCACTTGCACAGAATCTGGACTTTGGGCCATCATTATACTTTACAATGATTGGATCTAAACAATATTATTGTGACTGTAGCTGTGTGTTCCCATTGCAAGATAAACCTCCTCACCATCTTGTTCGGCCTCTAAGAGGCTTTCTGTCAAAAAGGCCCTGTATTTATCTTTGTCTATTGTCCCATCAATTTTGACAAGCTTCCTTATCCCACAGCATAATGCGACCACCATCTTGTTTCATGGTTGAGATTGTCTGTTCATGGTAATGTGCAGTGTTAGACCTGTATTTCATATTGGTCAGAAATGTATTAAAATTACTTATTAGCAGAGCGGCGGTTTTAAATTTGCTGTGTGCTATATATCAGTCGTCCCCAACCCCCGGGTGGACCGGTAACGGTCCGTGGACCAATTGGTACCGGGCGCACAAGAGATGATTAAATATTTCCGTTTCAAATATTATCTGAGTCTGGAGGATCTTTTAATTTGAAAATCCTTTAACTGGATTCTCTCGGTTACGTCTTGCGAGCCAACATTGAGCCAACAAGCAGCAAAACGAGTAAGAAACAGATCAGATGTCTTTGGAAAGTTTCTTTGGGAAGGGGAAAAGGCCCAGAGACAGGAGAATGGATTCATCCCGGTAGGTGATTCCCACATTCCAAGCTGCTCTGCATGATATGGTGATCGACTCGTTAATGAGGCAATGAAGCTTCAAACTGCTTCGCTACTTACAGACCAAGCACCCTGTGCATAAGCATCACTTCGGGTGTCATTGTCTCCCATCACTCCCAGATGGGACCGTCTTTGCAGAGAAAAAGTTCAGGGCTCCCATCGATTTGTCGTTATCGTGAGTTAAAATTTTCATGAAAGTAAAATGTTCGTTTTTGTGGCACATCTGTATTATTTTTGAAGGGATGTGTAAACGTCACCATAGCGGCCAGAGTCAGAGGCGTTAGGGCTCCAACTCTTCTCCTTATCATTTCTGTTGATATTTCTTGTACAAATTGCTGAATAAACATTCATGCTGTTTCCACCAGACTCAGTTGCCATGTCAGCTGTTTGGGATTCCCCTCCGTTCTTACATCACCGCGTTTTCTGATTGGCTACCTGTCACATTCAACAGGCTGCGTTCTCGCTCCCAGTCAGGGAAAACCACACACGCTACGTGTGCCAAGACAATCCAACATGTTGAATGTTCCCGATGTTAGATCGGAGCGATCCGACGTTCTATATAACACACCACACTGCAGGATGATCAGTTACGATTATCGCAAGCACCAATCTTAGAACTCGGAACGTTCTAAGATTGTCGTAAGGGGAAAATTGGGGCAAAAATTTTTAAATTGTACCATGTGAACTAGCCTTTAGCAGACACACCAACACGAAGAAGTCTTTTACTCCCCCTTCCTCTCCTGGGCCGCAGTAAAATTGCCAAGCCTTGACCGGTCCGCAGTGATAAAAAGGTTGGGGACCACTGCCATATATGACTTGTGGAAGCACTTTTTATGGTTTTCTCTCAACAATGGGTTTTTACATAAATGCCTGACTGTAGACAACCAATTTTTGACAGATTCACCAACTTAAGTTGTGGATTTCTGTGGCTCCTCTAGAGTAACTAATGGTCTATTGGTTAGGGTTACGCTCCTTGCCCTCTGCTGTATTCACTGGTTTTCATTATGGTGTTTGTGCAATTATGTTCTCCAACAAACTTTCTCTTTTGAAAATAACTTTAGTTCTCCATTAACTTTTCATTCTATCTTCCAATCATTTACTACTTGTCTTTAGCCATATAAAATTCTAATAATATAATTTATTGTTAGTGTTTGTGACGATACAACAAACTGCAGATTTTAATTCACTTTTGCCACTGAAACAAGTGCCTTACTTGCAAAAATACATAAAGCTATAAAAGAAATGGCAAAATTAACCACTTTGTTTGTAAGTAATAAAAAAACATGTATGAATCAAAGGACAGGTGTATAAAAAATAGGCGTTGGTTCTAATTTTACTTCAAAAATTTTAGTTGTTCCAAATTTCACGCAAGGTAAAACAGCAAAGATCTGACTGGATCCTGCCGATGATAAATGATCTAAAAGTTGCTCTGAAATCAAGAGTCCAGATTGATTCAGTCACTCAGTTTCTGCCTCTCACAATGAAATTCTTCAAACCCATTAGATGAAGGAGCTGAAAACCCAGCCTGGAATTACATACATGTTTGGAGTTCAGCGACTTGTTCATTTGTTTTATCTAACCACCTTCTTGTGTCCTTCACATAAATTTATTTGTATTGGCCCCAGCCACATTGGACTCGGCGACTGTTTATATATTTGAACAAGGACTGTTGAAGGTAGGGGGAAATGTTCGACTAAACTAGAGCCTGCTCCTCTCTAACATTTATACACACTGGTCTGTCTTTGAGGGGAAACTGTTTACCTCAGCTGTTTCTGTTCCACAGACGGCCCAAGTGTCAGATCTGTGATCTGGAAAAGCAAAAAAATAAAAAAATAAAAAATGCAGTAACAGAAGAAAAGCTCGCAAGATGTGTATGAAGAAATGTTGCACCAGAAAGCAGACAGGCTAAGAGAAACAAAAGCACATAAAAAAAACAGAAGGAAACAAATGGGAATCAGTTGCACAATAAGATCACCTTACAGGAAGCGCACGCTCTGATACTTTAGCTGCTGACCTCTGGTGTGCAGGCGTGGGGGTGGAGGGCGACAAGGCCTCTGCAGGGCCCATCTGCACTGCTTGTCCCCATGTGACCATGTGTAGCACCTGGCCCCGCGCCAGCGCCCAACGCCCCTTTGTGGTGGTCAGAATGGCCGGCTGGAGCCTGCCTTTGATCCCGGGCCAACTATTCATCTCTAAAGGAAGAGGAAGAGCAGAAAAAAAGAGAAAAAGATAAACAGAAAAAGAAGGGGAGTAGGGAGGAGGGGGGTTGGTGAGAAAGAAAAAGTCAACCTCTGCTGCCAATTATTGGAAAAACATCAAGGTCTTATGTGCGAGCGTAAACAGAAAAAAGGGAGGGGTGGGGGACACAAGAAGCTGTTTGATGGCTTGGTTTGGTGTTAGTAGGGGGATTGTAGCGAGGCGAGGCAGAGGCTGACCTGCAGGAGGCGATTACAGGTGGAGAGAGATATTTGTTTGTTGTTAAGGCTAACCTTTTTTCTAAATGCTGTGTTTTTTTTGGTCCTATATGCTCTCCTTTTTTTTACCCTTACTTCTTCCACTATCTCTTTCAGACTCCCTCGTCCCCCTTGTTGTTGCCACCCTTATCTTTGCCTTTCGTTCCATTGCCACTATGGGCTGTTAAAACAGTGTACAAGGAGAAATAAAGGTCAACTTTCTGTCGTTGTTGATCTTTCTGTCTACAAGTTATCCTTTAATCCCTTGATACTAATAATACAAACATGCAAACATGGTACGAAACTGAGAAAAACGCTGATTAAAATGAGTTAGGTTATCAACAAATGAGGAAACTGGTCTTGTGTAAACATGGAAATTGAAATTCAGACGTTTGCATGTTTTCTGTCTTTTATTGGACATTTGTTCTTCTCATGTCATCAGGCCTGTGTCTGAGCAGAAAGTGTGACTTGTACTGTAAGCCATCTATTTCATCAGGTATTTGGTAGAAGGTCTTTGAACAATGCTCATATGCATCACTTGGCCTCTTCCTTTCCGCCTTCGTCCTTGTGGACAAAGAAACAAGAACAGACAGCAGCGCCTGCATCGATCACCAAGGACGAGCTTCTACTGCCTTTGTCTCTCTCTCTCTGACGCCGTTATTTTCCCTTTCATGTCTGTTTTTCTTGCCCGTCTCCCGGGACCTACTATTGTGCCGAGAAACCAACAAAAATACCAAAAACTGAACATTAAAATGCCCTGCAGTCCTTTAAGCACTTGTCATTTGTCCTTTGTGCGAATTATGGCGAGAGTTGCTATAGAAACTGGACTTCTGAAAAATATTTTTTCATGTTTTCAACAGTTCTTTTTTTTTTTTTCATTAAGTTTTCTGGTCAGGCGTAGAGAAACAAGCAGAAGAAAATGGACAGTGAGAAAGAAAACTGCTGTCAATTATGAGTGCGGGGGAATGATGAAAAAAAACGAGCCGTTTAAAAATCCAATTTGCCACGGGGGGAGAGATGAGAGATGAGTGAAGGACAGTCAATGTACTGTGACTCTCTCTATGGACACACTGACTAATGTTATGCTTTTTTTCTCTGAAAGGAATCAGATGAAAGGGACCAGAGTTTGCTTGGATGTTTAGTCCGCAGTTTAATCACTGTGCATTTCGCTGGAATGAGGCTGCTGGTCTCATTGTGTTTTCAACATGCTTGAATCTGTCAAACCTGCGCCTTTTCTTTTTCCTCCTATTGTTTGGGTTTATGCACTGTGTATGACCGCCGGTGCGATTGTGCGTTCATTTGATTCTTGGTACCTGCACCCAGCCATGGGCGTTTAATTCGCCTAGCAGGCAAGAGCATTATCGCACTTCCATCACTAATCCCCGTGGAATGAAACACCGACACTTTGATGTCTGCCAACGTTGCTGCAGTATTTGGAGGAAAGACCGTGCATCACGTACAAACCATAATTAACAATCTATAGCTGGACCGTAGCCAGGTGGAGTGGTGGAGGCTGCGAGAGAAGAGGGAAAAAAAATTGAGAAAGGTACGAGTGGTGTAGAGCTTGAGGCAAACCGATAAAGCTTAGAGGATATAATATAAATCAGTGTGTCGCTGTGTGGATATGTACATGCTCAGGGTTGGAAGATGTTCGAAAACGTGTCACCAGTCCCTATTCGCTTTTAAAGGCCTTTTCAGTGATAAAAGCTGAGCTCACACTCAACAACCTGAATAGATTTCATAAACAAAGACAATAAACCAATGCATTCTTTATGTACCAGAAAAAGACCAGAACTGTCCTGGTCACGTTTCACTTTTTTACAACTACAAACGTCATTGGATTTTTTGCTGAGGTTTTATGTAACAGACATAAAACGTGGAGGGTTATTTCAGTGAAAGAAAAATGTTAAGCTAAATGGTTTTCAGATTCTTAATGCAAATCGGGGTTTGAGAAATGTGGCTAGCATTTATTTTAAAATTATATGGTTTTACAAACATTAATTATCTCAGTTTCTTAGTAAACTCTTGCCCCATTGTTTTTAAAAGTACAAACATACAACTTTTAGTTAAATAATTCAAATTTATGTATTTTTTTCTAAGAATGTAAGTATGGAAATAGAGAAGAATAAACCCTAGCCTTACATGTCAAATCTTATCAAAGATTTACACAAAGATGAAGACAAAAACACATGTATTACATGAGTTTATGATCTAAAAAAACCCCAGTTTGACATCTTAAAGACACCCAGATTATTGTAATGGCTCTTATAAGGTATTCATACCTTAAATCAGGAATATTCAACATGTAGGATCATGTTGGCTGATTATCCCAGCGTATCAAACGAGCCTGAATAAATGTACTGACAATTGTTTTTTATTCTCTGTTAAAATTGCCGGTCATGTTTGTTTCCTCTCAACTCAAAAGGTCTTCTTAGATTTACCGTCTGACATCTGAGTGTACATAAGTGAAATGTGTCTATGTGTGTTGTGCCGTCTTTGCCATGTAGCTGTACACCACACTCTGTAGGACCAGCTTTTGAAAAGAATGCCAAAATAGTTTTTCTTTTGACTTGGACCATTGTTTTAAGTAGGTGACGGTATCTATAATTTTTTGTGGGGTCTCTCAGGCTTTGAAAATCACCTGACAATTTTAAAATCTTGCCATGTGAAGCGTAAATAGAATGAGAGCTGATATGACAGTGTGGCAGAATCCAATACTCTGTGACACGATATGAAATAAAACGATAATCTGTAGTAAAAAATACATAATAAATAAATTGATACATGTGTTTTTGTCTTCATCTACTGTAAATCTTTGAATCTGTCAAAGCGACAGTGAGTTCACATCAGATAGTGGACTGGGCGACAGGTCTGATAAAAATAAAGCCCTACAACTTGAGCTGGCTCTGAGAAGTCCTTCAAATGCTCAGGCACACAAAGCCCAACTTCCCATGCCGCCTACGCACCTTCTGTTGAGGAAACGTGGATAGGTGAGTGCCAGGCCTCATGACAACGCATGTGAATGTGTATGTGAGTCGAGCACAAACCGGAGCACGCAAGCTACACCACATACATCTAATGTAAGAGGATAAATCCCCCCCAAAAACCAAAGGCTTTCATCAAAGCAAGTGAGAAAGGATGTCTTCTAAAGATGAAAGCAAGGGATATTCTCTCATTTCAGCTCGGCTCTCGCTCACTCATTCTTTTAAAATCCTTGAAGAATCATCCAGGAAGCGAGAGAGAGAGAGAGAGAGAGAGAGAAAGAAAGAGAGAGAGAGAGAGAGAGAGAGAGAGAGAGAGAGAGAGAGAGAGAGAGAGAGAGAGAGAGAGAGNATAGATAGAGAGAGAGAGAGAGAGAGAGAGAGAGAGAGAGAGAGAGAGAGAGAGAGAGAGAGAGAGAGAGAGAGAGAAGGGGTTAAAAGTTATTTACGTCCCAAGCTGTTATGTGGCTTGTCACTTCTTATTTTCTCCCAGGGTTGTCCTACTGGTAGACTTCAGTCAACTCTCTCCAAGTCTGTATTTGCTGAGGTAATTACAAAGTGACAGCCTTAAATCCTCTGCTCTGCCACACAAACAACACACATGCACTAATGAGCAAATATAGTATCGTGGCTCTTCAGCCACTGGGATTTCGAAATCATTGTTTATTTTAGTTTGGTACCATATGCAATATCCATCTGAACCACCACAATCACTTGTAATTCTAAAAAAAAGTAGAGACCAACGTTGATGAAGAATCTTGAAAACAGAGAAGACACTGATTGTTTTCTGTGTTCCCCATTTAAGATTTGTAGGATACAAATTCACACAAACTCTTCTACCTCCCATATCCAGAGGTAATTGCAAGCACATCTTTGATCCTTTTCTTCTTTTCTTCTGTTAGGAGGTGCATTGCCCATACACCTAACCCATGACAAATATAATGTGATTTAGTAGTATCTCTGAATGGCAGGAAAACCGACAGAAATTAATAAGTTACCACATCAGTACAGGAATCGGAAGAGGGAGGAAGCTATGGGGGAGGTAATGGGGCTTCCTGGCAGCAAAACACAGAGATCATCAAATTATCTTTAGAGGCATACCGTCATGGTAAAAGCCAAGTGAACACAGATCACAACCTGCCCACAATCTCCTGCTGCACACAATGCTGGTCTGTCATCTCCTGTTTGGATCACCACTGCAAGTAACCCCCCCCCAAAAAAAAAACAAAAAACTGATGTCTCCACAGAACCTGTGGAGACCCTGCTGCCAAATTTCAGTCAGATCTTCCCAGATCTCCTGAAAAGGTGTCTCTCTTCGTGCTCAGAGCGCACCATGGGTCCAGAATAGTAAACTGAAACCATTTACTGGGTGTAATATCTTAGACTGGAACCAATTAGACCAGTGGTCCTGTCAGGGTTGGGCATTTGTCTCATCTTTTATTATAAAGTTCTTGTCATAATAAGTATTTTCATCTATCGTTGTCACGATAAATTAAAGTTAAACTGTCCTAATATTCGGGATTGTTTTTTTTGTTTTTTTTTTACTGTTCTCTCCAGTTTGTTCAATGAGAGTAACTGCATTTAATTACATTTGAAAATATAATTAAATGCAGTTACTTAGTAATACAAATAATAGTTTCTATGTGACTGGTGTCCTAAAGAAGCATTTCATAAAGGATATGGTTTTCAAGAGCATTTGTGTTGGTGGCACTATGATTACAGTGCCATGCAGTTACAGCCAAATAGTTACTTAAAAAACATGTAATAAATAGTTCCTATCATTCTGTCTTAACTGTTATCACAATATCATCACAAAATGTTGCAATAAAATATCACCCACCCCAAAGTCCTGTGGCACCAGACATCAGAAAAGAAAGAGGAGTGAAACAAGCTTTTACAGTGACACTTAGTTTCTTATTTTCAGTAAATACAGACAAATCTATTCGAGTCTCTGGTAGAAATGTTTAAATATTGTCAAAACAAATTAATCTTTTGTTGCCAAAGCAAAATCTCACACTGAAAAAGTTGAACCCCCCCCCCACAAAACTTTAATTTGAATGCAATGCAGCTGTTAATACATTAGAGAACAATTAAGTTGAGGTTTTGCTCAAGCGTCTTTTTTTAAGCCAGTTCCATCACCGAGATTAATGATGTTATGTTTAAAAACTGCTGCTTCAGGCACACGTCACTCACAGCAGTTCTCATTTTAAACAGTAGATGGAACTGCAGAAATTTTTTTTGCCTGTATTAAATAAAAAGCAGAATAATGTATGTGCATTTCACATCCATTCCTTTTACTAGACTGCTCGATTGTTTCAGTGCAACCTTTAGACGTTTTTCTTGTCTGTTTATGTGAAATTTGTAACCATACGCAGACTTATTACTCATGCAAATTTAGAAAGACAAACTGACCAAACCAATGTTTTGAGATTATGGGAGGAAGCAGGAGTACCTGGAGAGAATCCATGCAAGATTCGAACCTACAATCCTATTGCTGCAAGGCACCAGAGCTAACAACTGCAGCAACACGCAGCCAAGGCCAGAACTAGTAAGTTTGAATAAAATGGTCTTCTCCAATGATGTTTTACAAGGTTGGTGCAAATAGAAAGAGGGATTTTGGACCAATACCTGTTGCATCAAGATAATCATCATCTAGCGCCTTCTTAGACACACTCATACCTAAGCACAATTTAAGAGTAATCAATTAATAGTAATCAGAGTAATCAGCCATGTTTTTGAACTGTAGGAAAAAAAACAACAAAGTACCCAGAGAGAACCCAGGCATGGACAAGACACAGTAGATTCCTATGCTCCTCCTGTGAATATAGCCTATACTGCATTGGGACATGTAGATATTCCCTCAAGTTAATAAAATATCAACATACCAAATATAAATTTAGGACAGATAAACTGGAAAAAAAAAAAATCTGATCTGGACAAATGCCAAGACACAAAACAGGAAGGTGTTCAAGGTCACTGTTGATCATGTCCAGTGAGGATCTCTGGGCCAGATGTGCCTTTATGAGCTGTGTGTGTGTGTGTGTTTGTGTGTTAACAACAACAAAAAAAAGAGCCTGGAAAGAAAGACAGACACATATACAGACAGGCAGTGTGAGGAGTGAGGCATGTGTGGCTTGCCAAACCACTCAGCAAGACTGTGATTTATTTGGCATCTGCTAGATGGTGGTCTGGGTACAACAGGCCACCTACACCGAAGAATGACCTCTGACCTGCTTCACCTTCTGAAATTAACTCAGCTGTCCCCGCTAAATCCACACCCAGGCAGGAGGGACGAGCTGTGAGCTCACAAACACACAGACGCACAAATTACGCTTTAGAATTTAGCTTTCAGCAAAAGCACATATAGCACCACTTGTGTCAGTCCAGATCTGACAACTTAAAACAGGAGCATGGTCCTGGTGCATCAGCAAATACTGACCGTACACTATTTGTAGTGACTTACATGCATAGTCTGAGAAGTAAAATAATAGTCAAAATGTGAAGCACACAGTCATTTACACTACATCGTCATTGTAATAAATAGATAGATGCAGCTGCCAATTACCCTAAAAAACACCAGTAAATGCGAAGATATTGCTACCTTTTTTTTTAACTCTACTTGTCATCCTCCTCTTTTCCCAGGTACCTATGGCTCTAAGCTGTGTGACCTTGGACACACACTCCCCAACACAGACTCACTCACTCATCCGCTTGTACTTTTATCGGCTTCACTTTTGTTCCCTCACTCTGAACTGTTCTTGTCTCTTCCTTCCTTTGTCGTCTCCATTGTTGTTTCCATTCCTTTGAAACTTAAAAATATCCCACCCTGACTGTGTTCTGTACATTTTGTTGCCATGGTGATTGCTATGTAGAACGAGCAAAATATCTTTGTGCATGTGTGTGTGTGTGTGTGTGTGTGTGTAGTTTGGACACATGCATGATGTGTGTTCACATGCCAGTACCCCTGCTATCAGCCAAGCACAGAGACCAAAACAATTTTCCAAGCATGCAAGAATAAAGAGAACATCAACTATCACTAAGCTATTTGGTATTCCTCTATCATTTCCCCACTATCCTCATTATTTTCATTCTCCATCTTAGATTTCCTTTCACTCTTTGTGTTTCACTGCTGTCTTCCATCTTTAAGCCCACACCTCTCTCTACATCAGCCTTCAAACACCCATCATCACCCTTCTGAGCCTCATGGCAACAGCTGAGACAAAGAGTGAGGAGGAGGAGGAAGACAGCGACAGACTGACAGCTTACTTCTCTGAACAGTTTGTGGGAGTTACTCTGCATGTGACAGTAAGTGAATGGACCTCATCTGGCTCATGTATTGCAGCAGCATCCAGACATCAAGGCACAATGCCTAGCAAAAGTCATTTTTCCACTGGAACTTTGTTGCAACCTGTCATGTTACAGCTGTAGACTTCAATGTATTTCAGATTTTATGTGATATAGACCAACACATGGTAGCACATGGTTTTTACAAATTAAAATCTGAAAAGTCGGGTTTTCATTTGTATTCGGCACTTTTGAAGAGACGTTTTATAAAACCACATTTAGCTGCAGTTTGCGGCAACCGCTAAGGGCCATGTTTCTGTCAGCTTTGCTACATCAAGAAAATTAAGTTTTTCCTCTTTTTTTTTTGCAAAATAGCTCAAGTTCAGTACGATTGAATGCAAACCCTTTGTGATTATGACAAAGGGTTTCCATAATTGCCCAGTCTGTTTTATAAATTTGTCAGCAGCAGTGGCTCAGGTCATGGGGATTTGAACTGTGGCCGGTCATTTGCTGCCTCAAGTCCCACTCAGTCCTCCTCAGTCATTTTGCCGTTGTGTCCTTGGGCAAGATACTGTACTTTGCTCATTTTGCCTGCTGGTGGTCAGAAGGCCAAATGAATGACAACTTCACCTCTGTCTGTCTGCCCAGGGCATCTGTGGCTTCAAGTGAGTGAATGATTGTAGATTATGGAGTCCTCAGACTTCATAAAGTCCTATACAAGTAAAGCCATTTACCATTTTACAGTCAGATAGATTTAGGTCTGGACTTTTACTGGTCCATTCTAGCAGGACAGTAACTTTTCCTTTGGATCTCTGAGTTCAGATTCATCGTCCAGCTGGAGGGTGAAACGCTCCTGTCCCAAGTCTTTTGCAGCCACTCTGCACCTCTTCCATACTTATCATGAAACTTATCATGCTTCTATGATCATTGTTCTCCTTGCATGGTCTCTCAGTTTAAGTGAATGCCCATTTCCTAGTAAGTTTGCTGTTGTGCCGTACTCTATCTATTTACAGCTGTGTAAAAATTTTTAAGTTTAAGATATTGTTTTTGGCCTAACCCTGGTATCAACTTCTCCACAGCTTTCTCCTTGTCCCTTGGTCATAGTGATGCTGATGCTCTTTGTTTACTAATGTTTTTTTTATATATATATATATATAGTTTTCTTTATTAACAGTAACCAGACAGGAAGGGGGCCTAAAGAGGATGCATGTCTCAGGACATGCATCCTGAGAATGGGAGTCGAACTCGGGATGGCCGCATCAACGTTTGTAGCCTCTGTATAGTGGGTCGCCTCTGTAATCACTTTACATTACACACAGGTGGATTGCTTACCTATTGGGAGACTTCTGAAGGTAATCACTAGGTATCAGATCAGAAAGGGCTGAGTGCATATGCAGAAATCTCTTTTCAGATTTTTATTTGCTAAACGTTTGATCGACTTTGTGTTGCTCAATCAAGTTTGTGGTTATAAAGTGAAAACTCTGAAAAAGCTCGTAGGGTATGAATACTTTTACAGGTTGGCAGTTTGCACCCTGCACCTTGCACCCCTTGGGTCTAAGGAACTAAAACACATGCTCCAGAACTGCCATCCTTGCATGATTGTTGCCTCTCTGACATCTCAACATTTGACTCCTTGCATACAGGAATCATATGTTCACAGATTGGGTGGTGCATGGCCCTTTTCCATTTATATATTCTTTAGTGTCATCAAATTAGTTTCATATTATTCTGCCATATGATGTTCCATTTGCGTAATCACGTACATATGTAGCTCTCTTTATGCGCTTGTGCATGATTGGAAACATGCTAGGATTCATCCCCACCAATCAGAGAAGCGATAGGCTCTTTCAATCCGGGGGTGGTCCCCATGTGCATCCACCACCCCGGGGGGAGCACAGAGGAAGAAAAAAAACCAAAACTGGTGGCTCTGTTCAACTGATTGAGTCAGCTTGTAAAAAAAGAAAGGATTCCAGCAAGCTATTACTCACAAGCAGGGATTACCAAGACAGCAAAATGATATTGATTGATAATTTTCTTCCTCGCTGCAGATTGTTAGGTGATCATATACACCCTGAGGGACATATTTGAGACAGATAACAAACTGCTGTAACACAGTAAATGAGAGGCATGATGCAAGACCGGATATTTCTGCCCTATGGTGAAATTACAACATCTAATCCTGGCTGGTCTGTTAAAGGATATGTCTGGTTCATCATAAATTACATTTTGCTATGTTTTATTTAAGGAGTTTCAGCTGTTACATTTACAAGTAATGAGAGAATTCATTAGACAACTAATGCAGCTGTTAACAGTGAAGAAAATAAGTCAGAATCAGCTTGATTTTGACAGGTTTGTGCAGACAAGGTATTTGACTTTAGTTCTGCATTCCTTTCAATGAAATATTTAAAATATTTATATAAACAGTGCTTTTACAAAAAAGAGAAAGAGGAAGTTGAATTAGTTTAAACATCTGTGTTATGAATCTGGACATTCTAACTGCTAAGTGTTTATCCAAAATACAGTCTGGCAAAAGAAACTGTGTCGACTTCTTTTCCTAATAGCGCTGTGGAGCGCCAAGTTAAAGGTAAAAGCCTGAACAGTTTGTGTCCATGATGTGTCGGGTCTGCAGAGATTCTATATATATATGTATTTATATAACTAAATAATCATGTGTGAACTGCTTGTTCTCAAAGCAGACTAAAACACCAGAACTCAACATTCCTACTTAGCAGCAAAATAATGCTAATTTAATATTTTCACTTTCTCTTTGGCTTGATGGTAACAAACAGTAAGCAACCTAAAACTGTTAGGAAGGTGAAGACCTCATGAAGGTTATCCTGGTTTAGTCTGATTACTTCTGCTACGCCATCGCTGTCTCCTCCACCTTCCCAATCTCTTCAAACAAACTTGTTTTACAGAACACGCATTCCTGAGTTTAGCAGATTGAGCGGATTTTCCTTCTGCTTCCATCTCGCCTCAGCTCAAGCGTCTGCAAGCAGCAGCCCATTTTAAGAAGTGCTGACACTAGAAAACCCAGCATTTCTATGTGCATTCAAGGAATGCATTTTCATCCGGCTTACAGAGTCAAAAAGAGAAGGAATGAGCTCAAATGTGGAGACAGTGAAATACCAGAGATGGAGGAGGATTGAGAAATAAATTTAGAGAAGAAAGAAAGTGGTGTTAGCATAGATATTTTTTCACTGGTCACTAGTGAATTGACTTTTTCCATCGCCTTGCAAAATACTCCAACTCTTGAATGTTTACGATTTTGTCAAACTACAAACTTCACTGCATGTTATTGGGTTGTGACAGACCAACAAAAGTAGTGTATAAAGGTTAAGTGGAAGGAAAATGCTAAATGTATTTACATTTTTCTTACAATTGAAAATCTGAAAAATATGGCATACACATTTATATTTAGCTCACCAGAGTCAGTACCTTGAAACAAACCCTGTTTCTGCAATTACAGCTGCAAGACTTTCTCTACCAGTTTTACATATTTAGAGAGAGAAATGTTTGACCAATTTTTCTTTGTAAAGTTGCTAAAGCTGGGATAAAGATCATGCTTGATCTATATGTTACATTGCAGCTCTGAATATGTGTTTAGGTTCTTTATTGCACTGAATGCAAGATAAAGGACCTCACTTCCAGTGCGTTTACTGTCGAATTAATACAGTAAATACCCTGATTTACTGTATTAATTCAACATTGAGAATTAGGTGGAAGTTCCACCTAATTCACAAGTCCTCATCCAGAACTTTCTTCTAGGATCTTTCTGTATTTAGCATAATCACTCTTTCAAGCTAAATGATCTTTCATTGGAATAGGAAAAAGGAAAAACATCCTAAGAGCATGATGCCATCGCCTCCTTGTTTCACTTTTCTTACATTGTTTACCATGTGGGTCACTAAACAGGAGCCAGGAAGAAAAAGCAACCAGAATATGATGGGATTTAACAGGAGGAACCAGCCAGGAGTGACTGAGAATGAGGTGCTTAAGTAATGGGAGGTTGAATGCTGAACAAAAGACCTGGCTTAGTCTTAGTCTTGGGTTGATGAGCTAATGAGTTGCAGGTGTGGGGAGAGCAGAAGCCAGGCTGAGGAGGAAAGAGAGAAAGAGCAAGTGACACATAGGGTGAATGAGAACGCACTGTGGACTAGGAAATGAATGTAACAAAATAACTAGACATGACAAGTATAATAAAAGCTACTGTAACTCAGAAAATGACCAGACACAAGAAATAAACATAACTAGAATCACTAAGGAACTGAGATGAAGTAAAAAACAGAAACAAGACTGATCTAATGAAAAAAGAAACTAAGGAAGACAGAAATAAACAAACTCCTTATTAACTCAAACCAACATTTTTTGTTTGGTCACTTTCCTGACCTTTCTGGTGTGTTTCTTCGCTTTAGAGTTTATATAGAATTTTCAGAGCAAAGAGGGATAAATAAAATCTACATCCACTATATATTTTTTCACTACCACGTTATGTTCATCTGTTCTATTCAATCCGAATAAAATACACTTTAGTTTGAACGTTGACATGGGGCCAAATGTGAAAATGCTGAAAAGGTTTGAATACTGTTGAAAGGCAATTTTGTATACCAAAAAACATCTAAAAGGATGCATGCTTCAGGTTCACATATGGTTTAGTTGTGGGGGTGGGAGTGAACCCACAGACATTCCCAGACTTTAGTAATCCACAGCAGATGATGCCTGACACACATGTGTTCTCCACAAGGACAGTGACTTTGATGGATTGTGTCCAGGCAGCCATGATCACTATTTCCTGTACTCTGATTTACTGTATTTGCATCTATGTTAAATGTGTGGTTACCTTGGACTGTGACAAGAAAAAAAAATTTAAAAAAATTGTAAAGGGAAGTCCGAATAAGGATTTTAAAGAAATTATTTACTACCAAGAGCAGGGATTTTAAGTGTGGACATTTACTTGCTCTAAGTCTATTATTACAATAAAATCAATTCAATGTATGTGCAGTATGATAATCTACCAGTCCCCGACTGGTCGGACTGACCCCACAGGATCTTTAATGAGTTTTTTTAAGTTGATTTCTTTTATTTTTTCATGGTTTCAGAAATTGGCAGCCTGACAGGACATCCCCATCGCTACACTGCCACCCTACCATGAAATCTTCCTTCCACTCTCAGAGCATTAAGCCCTGCAACAAAGACTTACTTACACTCACTAATGGTCTTTTTCACTACTCCTAATTTTGTCACGTTAGAAATTTCCTTAAGGCCTAAGATGCTTCTCAAAAAACTTTTGTCTTACTGAGGAAAATTCTGAGAAAAATCGTACAATTCAAGATATTCTAAGAATGTTTCTAAAATAACATCACAAGGACTACTTTCAGTCTTAAGATTCATTGTGAATACGAGCCCTGGATGCATTATTTACTGCTTATCCAAAGTAGGGTGGCCAGGGTGGCTGGTCCAAGGGGGAAACAAATTTATCCCCCACCCTAGAAACACAAGACATCCTAGTGAGTGAGCTCTTTTTTTTTTTTGCTTTATTGAGGGTCTTATTATATTTCCCATAATATAAATAATTTGGGAATAGCATAAATTGAGACAGATTGGCTAAGCATTCTTTATCATCAAAAGATCATGTGGCTACACTGCAGCAGATAAGGGCTTTGACTACCTACTTATCTCATGTTCATCCTGCCATCACTTATACACAAGACACCTTTACATTTGGAGTCCATCGCTAGAAGTATAGATGTGTCAGGGTGAGTCCCAATCAGCTCTCTCCCAAATTTATACTCACCTTTTCTTTTTACCTCGACATTAGTTCTGATTCAGTAATTTTAGCCTAGGTTAAAGATTCAGGACTGTGTGATTTAGGGAAAAGCACTCTCAAACCTGTAAAGAGTCTTGGAGACATTTTATTCCATTTGTTTTAGATTAATGTTAGTTTCAAGCTATTTTGGCTGTGTTTAATGACTACAGGTGATATTTGCCAGAATTCAATTTAAAGAAATCCCAGGATTGTGGAATCAGTTCTTTAAATTTGCTTAGAATAAAACACAAATGTATTTTAATCAACTAATCAATTTCTAACCCCATTGGAAGAAGGAACCAAAATGTTAAAAAATCGTACTGTTTGCTGCAATTGGGCCATGCTACTAAAATACTAAGTGTGTTTGTATTTATGTTGGATAATTGTATGTGTGTGCATTATGCATCCTAGGTTTTGGAAAAAGTTTTGTTTCCTGTCAGTTCTTAGGGGTTGACACAATAAAAGATTACTTGGTGTTGGGTTTCGCCTCTAATACAGCCATGTAGCAACAGCTCAGTCTGCCTCACAACACCTGGCAAATAAATTTAAAGATATGTTTGTGTTTGTGCTTTTCCATGTTCCAATGTTTCACCACTGGACAACATTGGATAATAAAATCCAACGGTTGGTAGATTATTAAAATTGAAATTGTATGAAAGGTTGTGGTGTACATTCAGCCCAGAAAATTGGTATGAAACGAAAACAGGAGTATAATCGAAGGGATCCACATGTAACACACTGTATATACCCAAAATAAAGAGATAAATGAGATTACAAACTTGTAATGAGTCTCGAGGGAGGCTAGTGACTGAGGGATGGTAAAACAGAGCACACTAAACATTTCTTGGCATCTCTCACTGTTGACAGAGGTTCATCAGAGTTAAGATTCCCCTCTCCTGCAGGTATCCCTTATCGTCCCTCAGCATCCTTAACTCTTCACTTCAGTCGACTGTGGGCCCCGTGGGAGGGTTGTGACTGCCAGCTGGGCAAGCATGTTGACAGCTCTTTCCCATGGTTGGCCACTGATGCGTCGCTTTGTACCCTGAAAGAGACAGGAAGAGCACATCACCCCTCTAGGTAAGTACGGGGACATTTTATCATAGGGGAGCACCAGTGACAACAGTGGTCTCAGGCCGCTGGATATATTCTATTATTCACAGCCCAGCATGAGCGTCAGATCTTCCTGGCGATTGGTACAGAGGCCGATGTCAGAGGTGACATCAAACAGCCAGTGGCTCTGTGACAGCCGCCAACAAGGCTGCCGTCAAGGTAATACCCAGGTGCCCTGGCAAAGGTCCCCACTCTGGAGGGACAGGAGGAATCGTGAAAGGTCATCGCGCAACACAGGTAAAACCTTTGATCCAATCAGAGACAGAATCCAGTAGGGAGAGCCTTTTTATGAGTGAGGCGTGGAGGACAATGGTTGACTGTCAATTTGTATTTCAGGGCCACAACAAGAAGCTAAAAAGAACCAGGAGCCAGAAGCAGCAGCCGCTGCTTCATCATTATTTAATACACAAGTCACTTTAGATGCTTTGGGAGTTAGACAAGAAGTGGAAAGAATAAAAGGATCCATGATTACTGCTATTACTAAACCACATACAGTATTTGATGAGGCCCCCCTCCAATTAGAAAGTCAGTTGTCGGTTATGTATTCACACAGGCTGTGAAAAAACACTAAGGGGCTGACCCTGAAGCTTGACCTTGTTCGCTTTGAACCTCTTCTCCTCAGTCCCCCTCCTGCCTTCCAGTTCTCTATTTTCTCATTTTCTCCCACTCTTTCTGCCTGCACTCAGTCCCTGGGAACACGTTCTTTGATTTGGCCCGTCCAGCAGCAAAAGTAAACCACATTGCATTTTAGGAATGTAAATAGGAGAAAGTGCTTTTGTCAAAAATTGATTGGATGATTCTAGCTGGACCACATAATCATTTAGAGGGCATATGTAAATACCTCTTATGATTATGGAGGAATGCAGGCTATTTCCCTTTCAATGTCCAAACTGGTCATTTGGTTTGGAGGAGGTCACAGTGAAACATTTAGGAGCTGGACGATCACTGCACACCGTGCACTATTAAGAGCCCCAAGTGCTCCGCAATAAAAATGGGCAATATGTCTATACAACGTCTAAGTGGTTCATTTGACGATTGTAAGTTTGGTAGATTTTTGTTTTAAAATGTGTTCTTCAACATCTAGAATTGTTTTCTAGATGTTTATCAGAAGTCTACATGTAGGTCACAGCTGCCTCATCTCTCACGTCATTGGAGTTGTTACATCTTCTTTTCAACACTCTAACCCAAATTGTCATCTTCACATAAGAAAAAAACAAACAGATACATTGTCTCTGTGGCCTTTCTGTATGGAATTTGAATCTTTTCTCCCTTCATGCGTGGGTTCTCTACTCAAGTCATTCTACCACAAACCTAAAATAAACATTATGACTTTATTGGCCTCTTTAAATTCTCCCCAGGAATGAGTTTGACCTGAGTTTCTCTGTGTTGTCCCACAATAGATGATTGACAACCCTGTCCAGGGTGTACCCTGCCTCTCACCCATTTATAAATATTTTTCTGCTGAATTCGATCATAAAGCTGTGTGCTTAGTGTGTGGAGAACATATAGCAGTGTTCAGGCATTACAATTTTATCAGCCATCATGAGATGAGACACAAGAGAACTACAAGGATTTGACTTATGCAAAAACAGGCACATGCATCAGTAGAGTGCTAGTGAAACTAAGAAAGCAGCTAGGACTTTGTACAAAGCTCCACTCCACGGATGCAACAACCTGACCAGCTTTGTATCTCACAAAACTGCGATATGTTAAGCTATGACTGTTTGGTAGAATCTACAGAACCAATTTGCCCTGGGAAAAAGAGCGCTCTTACAAACGAGTCTCTGTGCACACCATAATGAGGCTGATCGATATTGCGAGAATTTGGTCCTTCAGAAAACTGACAATATTGACTTGTTTTACTTGGCTCTAGACAAAAGACAAAGACATTGCAGAGCTGTAAGACGCTCACTGGATGTCAGATCTAGCTTTTGCTGCTTAGACATCTGAAACTGAGTCTGAACAGAGTGGCTATACATACATATCAAAACTGAGATTGTTATGGACAAAATATATTTTACACAATTTGTAAAAACATATAAGCATTCAAGTTGTTTATCATTCAACCTTTGAAAACAACCAGCTAAAATGCACATTTAAAAGCTCTGGTTTAATAAGAGTAATGATAATGAGGGTATGTAAATCTTTAACCGCCATTGTAAGAACTATCCTCCCTCCCAGCAGTCACAGCTGCTGACAGCCTATGATATCAGTGCAACCTAATGCAGCCCCTCAGGGTTTAAGATACAATTTGTCAGGATTGTCAGTGGAATCCATCATAATGGTTCTCACCGGTTAAACAGACTCTTTAGGCTGTAAAACACACACCGGTTTGCATATCAGATGTGATCTCTGACAAGATAACTCTAAATCACGCTTGTTTGGCTGAGCAGTGTATATTTTTGCGCAGATCAAGTGTATTCTTTAAACTACATACTACACAAGCCATACTCAGACACATGGCTGAGCTCAGATCGGCTGCCATCGCTCATCACTTCCTCCCTCATTCAGAGCTTCACAGACAAGATGACTTCCTGTCTAACAGGGAAGAGGTCTTTGGATTGACAGGACTACTCTTTGCATGTGTGCTTTTGTCAATCTACAGCAAACTATGTAGTGGTCCTTCTTTGCCAGCTATGATTACTTTCAAATGAGCCTCTGTCCTCTGCTGTGTACTGCTATCCTGATGCAGAATAACAACCTTACTGACTCTGAAACCCCCATCTCATGATCAAATGCAGCAGTCCTGACAACCAAATATCTTCTCGGGAAACACACACCTCCCCCAAAGGTAGGCTGATATGCTGTGAGTGAGTATGCGGATAGCTATGATCTTGTTCTCTGTCAGACTTCAGTGTGTTTTCACAAGACAAGAGATTGGTGACAAGGCACACAAACACGCTCAGACAAGGAACGGTGTTGGCGAGGAGGTGAATGAGGAATAATAATTAATGGTGACTGTGCAGCAGGACAAAGATGCTCCCTTACGACCAGCATCCTATCCCCCCTCAAGGGACAGAACAGGGCTTCAATTAACTGACAGGCCGACGTATTAGAATTTCTTTCATGGGCCTTGATGGGCTGCTGAGATGCAGGACTATATTGCTTTGAAAGCCAGTGTGGTTTCCCCATCAAACGTGCCCTCTAAAGTCCTTTGATCTGCTTGGTGGTATGTGTCCTTGGAGATATGTGTCTACTTCCTCAAAGCACCTCATTTTCCTGTGCTGAGGTTTAGAACAACAGCAGCAGCAGGCTCTCCTGCATTCAGGCTCAGACAACAGAGACACCACCAACACATTATGGGACACTAGGAGGCTTTAAGCATGTGCAAAGCAAATATATGCAGAATATGAAAATATCTTCTCAGAACGAATGCTTGCGACTAGTTTTTCCATATTTTGCTAGATTTACATATTAAATGTCAATGGATTTCACTGAGAATTTATGTGACTTGTAATCTGAAATAACTCATACTATTTTTTTCATTCTCATTTTATGTCCCTGGTCATCTGCTGTAAGGTGAATCTCCAACAGGTTTCTAACAGGTTGTTCGCATCTGTTTTAGCTCAATCAATTTTCCCATTGATTCTGACAAACTTTATTTCCTGTAAAATCCTGGTTATAAAAAGCCTCCTTGCTGCATGACGATGCCACCACCGTGCTTTACTGTGTAGATGGTGTCTTTAGGGTGATTTACTACATTAGTTAACCTCAGCATAAGCTTTTATGAAATTGGGTGAAAAAATTAAGTTATTCTCATCCTTCCAGACTTTGGTTTCCCTGAATTTTTGCTTTAGGACATTTACTGAAGGAATGTATGCACACAAACACTTTTCAGATTTTTATTTGCAAAAATGCTGAAAAGCATCCTTTCAACTTTCTTTTTACTCAGGTTTTGTCTTGTTTGTGTTGGTATAACACGTTCATCCCAATGAAACGCATTTTTTTTGGTTGTAATATGCCAAAGTGTGGAAATGCTCAAAGTATGTTTATAGACCAGAAGTTCTGAATCTTTCTTTGGCACACAGAATTGTCCTACGGATGTACTGTATATATAGATCCAAATATGAATGTTTTAGACGTTTTATTTTCTTTTGCATGTATACTAACACAGTTAGTATGCATGATTCTGAACTGATTCTGAATCTACATCATTTACATTCTTGTAGAAAAATTTGAAAAAAATGTAGCTGAAGGATAATTTCTTATCGCCTCCTGAGTCTATTAGAGTCTCACAGGGTTTTCAGTTATTTTCTCTCATTACATTAGCAGCTCAAACACTAAAATGATCAATCATTTGGAAGGCTAGAACTGCTCCGAACAAAAAATGATTTCAGCTGGATTTGTTGTTTTTTTGGCCACAAAAGAATAACACAATCAGAAAAGAAACACAACATATTTCAAAACATACAATCATTTTCAATAAAGTATTGAAAAGTTTCATTTATTCCAGTAACTTAATTGTGTAACTGCATTTAGGGAGAAAGCAAAGTAGTCTTGTTGCCTGTTGACCCCCCACCCTGCCCTTGACGCCAGTGCTGACTTTTCCTTGAACTGCTGGGTCATTTTCCTGTGCAGGATGCTGCTCGCCTGTGAAGCGTTGTCCAAGTTTCACTTCCCCCAGCAAGAACCCTCAGTCCTCCCCAGACGTAGCAGTTCGGTAAACTGTTTACACTTGAGTACCCACAACTGGATCACTGCCAGTCACACCCGGAATGAGGCCCACATTGACCAGCCTACAGGACAGACCTCTGGACCTCAGACAGAGAGGGCTAACTATGCTCTGGTCTGAAGTAAAGTGTCAATTTGCACAAGTTCTATTTTTTAAAGGGAGAAATAAAACATTTTAACTCATAAACAGATTACTAGAAAACTCCCAAACATTTAGTTTTTGTCAGTTTAAAAGCAGCAAATCCTCCTCTGGCTCACAGGTGCTGTGCAGTTCGTGACTGCCGGAGTCCCATGGAGGATATCATCGCTAACTTGTCTTTAAGGACTCGCTACTTCTCCTTCGTCTTCCACTGCTGCGGCAGGTTTCAGGCACACTTTCGCTAATGTACGTGCAAGTAAAAAACCCTGACATATTCAGCAAGCATGATGTAAGTCTGAGATAGAGAGAAATCCTGCTGCTCAGAGGGAATTCTTCAGAAGCAGAAAAAGAAAAAAAACAAGTGAAGGATAAAGAGAGAATATACTGTGAGTTCTTTGTAACTGAAGAATAAATGAATTCAGAGACTTAAACACAGATAGAGAGGCATCATTCCACACTCAGGGTGAAATGCAAAACTGGCACAAGCTGCACAAAAATGTAATTGTTTTTATTTAAAATTATTATTTTAGTGGATGACTTCTTTGGGTAATGCCCCAAACTTGTGATCCTTGTAAATCGGGCTGGATTTGTCACTCGATGAATCAGGAAAAGAAGATTTGCGTCATGCAGTAAATAGTGCACTAAAGTGATTGGTTGTAATGGAGATGAGCCAAAAGAAAATACTGTCTGGTTCTAAGGCTTTGGGTATGGATGAAGAAATAAAACTGTTCACCCAAGTCTTTCAGATTTAAAGAGATAGTTCAGGTTTTGCATTTTTCAAAGTAGGTGTTTGTGGTTCAGCTATGAGCAGTTGCTGTCTTGCCTGTGTGAAAATCTACTTTCAAATGCATTACGTAAAGACAAACCAAAATAAAACATGTCATGTGATTATCAGTCACAGCATTTATTCCCAAGACTTTAGTTAAAAAAAAGTGGTTCTGAAAGAGCTATAGAGACATACAGTATTTTCAGTGCTTTGCAAAGGTATTCAAATCCTTCAATGTTTTCAAGTCAGTATATTTTATTAGAATTTTATGACTGCAAAACATTGCAAATCTCTGGAGTAAAAAAGACATGCCTGGATTTGACCATTTTTACAACTAAACAGCTGAAAAATGTTTCATGCTGTATGTAGGATTACGCTCTTTTGAGTGTACTTTGTAAAACCACATTTAATTGCAGCTACAGTCTTTTGGGTTACAGCTAAGCCCAAAAGATTTTAGAAATACAAAAATAGCCTAAAAGTAATCTCTTAATGTTAGCAATATGTTCCTTTTGACTGAAAATATTGCAAGAAATTTGATTCTTTCCAAACTCAAATTTCTAGATTTTTTTTGTACATTATTTATTAACTTTCTATGCATTTGAGAACAAACTATAAACAATGAATCTGTCTCAATAATAGTTCAGGAATAGTATTTTTATGTTATAATCTTGTGCAGTATATTATTTTCATTATTACTATTTTTTCACACCTTTTGATATCTCGATGTTTGCTGTTACACCTGAATTTTCGCAGCTGGAGACATTAAATGATTTTTCTATTCCATTAGTGTCTGTAGGTTTTTCTGGTTTCTGATTTTTGTGGTTATTTCACTGCCTTTGCAGCATTTAGACTATTTTCAACTCTTACTATTGTCCAACAATGAACAGGTTATACTAGTATAACTGTGTACTGCCTTCTTTACTGTATTTGCAAGATATTCCAAAAATATCAGTTTTAGTCATTTTCTGGTATTTTAGAGCTACTTTAACACTCATGGATCCAGTTCATCCTAAATTTCAGGTTGTCTACAGACCAACAGGTTGAAAAATCGCCCACTTTGGGTTTTCAAATGTGTGATTATTCACAAAGTAAAAAGAAAACACACACAAAAAAATATTGAAATCAAGATCTGATTTAGTGAATGGAAGATAAAACAGGCCAGTATTAAAATATGGTGAATTTTTCCTAAGGTAATTGGAGTCTGCTGCGTAACAGAGTGCAATTTGCTACAATAACTTCATCAATGAATTACTGTTTGTTTTGTCAGTACTGATAAATAAAAAAATATCACAGGCACATTTAAGGCACAAGCTTGGCTCAGCCTTCTACTCTTATTCATTAGCGACAGAAGCAAAAAGGGAAACATTTTCTGTGGCAGAAATTAGCAGAGGATGAGAAAAACACAGAGAGTCGGAGCACGAGAGCTCGAAAGAAATAAAGTGAATCCATTGCCAAAAAAACAGCATGTCCTGCAGTGACATGTATACTGAATACCAATCAGGGGCAACGGGGCTTGGCGGTCCAGGCGCAGCACTCATTTCCAATGCACACACTGTAGCTCAATCAGACGGGCCATGGCAGATAAAAAGGGATCGCTTGCCTGGCTCTCAGAATATTAGCTAATGCCACATTTGCAAGTCTTCAAGAGCAAAGAGGGACTGGGTGGGGTGGGATGGGCAATAAAAGGGAGATAAGAAGCGATGAAGAAAAAGTGTTACAAGTAAAGACGAAAAAGAAGATAGGAAAAGTAAAAAAAAAAAGTTCTGTGTTTGGTATAGCTGGAAAAAAAAAGAGAGATTATTTCTCGCAATAAAATGCTGTGAATGGCTTTGTAGTTCACAACTGATGGAAGTGATGCCTGGATGGGGATTACTCTCTTTTCATCATAAAGCCCCATCTGGTATACTAGCAAGACCACGTCTGCCCAGGCCTCTCGCCCTTTTAAAGTGCAGTCTTGGGTTACACATCAATCCAGTCCTGCTGCAGCTGTGCCGGGAAAAGACGGCAGGTCCAGCTTTTGCACACACACATGGCGGCGTGCTAACATGCACACACACAAAAAGAAACGCTCATCAATTACAGCGTGCGTTCAAATGCAACCGGACAGATGGGTATTCGGGGAGGCAGGGAGATGCACAGACACATGTAAAAACACGCCGTCAACCTGTGCCAAGTTACCACAGAAACAATGGTGAAACACACAAAAAGAAGACGTGCTTTTGAAGCAGGCCTATTTCCAACTTGAAAGAGTCAGCCGTAATTAAAACCAATGGGCAGCAATGCGAGATAAATGAATAGCAGAACATTCGCCAGACCCCTCCTCATCTTTTAACTAAACCACTGGTCCGGTGGCTGGCAGATGTTCTGGCTCCATTTGATGTGCGCTTCTGCATTCCCATGTGTTTCTCAACACACTTCTTTGAGTCTGCGTGTTTCCCCTGATTGGCAGGATATTATTGTTTTATTTCCCCCTCCACTTCATCTCTAGAGATCAATCATGGCTGTACTAACAGACGGAAACCTACCATTGGCCCTGTTGCTCATAAGGCTTCAATTTGACTCTGCTTAAGTGAAATGGTTAAAACTAAACCCAAATTGACAAGAGCGTGTTGGGATCAAATCCATATGATTAAACACCTTTAAATAAATATGTTTATACTCATTAAATATAGCACTAAAGCAGAACTCTGCCATCCTGAAAACAGACATATACTCTGGTCACATATAAGAAGTAAGGCAAACATATTACAGTTGCCAAAGAAAATCTATACTTTACTGATGTTTACACAGCATTGCTTTCATGATCTTCACACAGGAAGATCGTGTTTAATTTATAGCCTACTGCATATATGGCGCCCACATATATATGGTTCTTAAAGTAGCAGCCGTATAAATGGCTTTAACATTTTTATGATTGAAGTTGTTTTAACAGAGGACACACCAATTTTGTCTTGCTCCCTCTGACTGTCTTGTATTGTGAGCCTAAAATAACAACTAAGAAACGACAAGCGAACTTTTGTCATTCAGGTAAGAAATTAACTGCAGAAAACCTTTTAACAGACCTCAAATCAAGATAAACCCTGACAGAAGAGTAAGGCGGTGTAGAAATCAATAAAATATGTTCAATTAACCTACAATAATAACTGTGCTTTTCATATCTCTTTACTTTTATGTGAGGCAGTTATTCTTATAGGAAACAATTTACATGTTTGGTTTTCAGAATGGGTTTTCACATGACAATCATTGAACTGAAGCCTGCTTTGGTGATGGGACCATTAGATTAGCCTTTGGATTCACTGGATCTTTGACTTCTGCTTTCAGTCACTAACTTACAGAGAAGCAATACAGTTTAAAAATCATAAAAAAAAAAAAACCATTCACCCAAACTAAACACACACGACTCCTTTTAGATCCGGACGTGTCACATGTTCAGCTCTAAGTACACGTTTCACACAGGATGACCGTGACATCAAAACGTCTTTGTTCTTGGCCTCCCTCAGACCAGCCCTTTATTTTATCCTCCAGGACAAGCTAATCTGCACTTTTAATCAATGAAAGCCTCATAAAATATATCTACACAAGGTAAGACAATAGGTGCTCATAAAACTTTTGAAGAAAGACGCCGTTCAAACGTAACAAAGTAGAATAGTATAGAAAAACTGAGTTTGGCCTCGAAGAATAACACATTTATTCCCATTTTCTCTCATTTCATAAGTTTTTTAAAGGAGATTCAACTGATGGGTCATATTCCTCGAGCAGATGTACAATTATTCTTTTTAGAAGAGACATCTGCCTTAAAGTGACAAATGATATTAGAAGTCACACATTAATGTGAAGGACGTGATTCACTTTCTGACTTTCTGGACCTTTAATTCCCCTTGTCTAAATTGACCAGGCAGGACGCGTCTTCATCTTTAGACCGTGTCATCCTCACATTTCAGCACATTACGGGAAGAAAGGCTGGCCCCATTGTTATCTCACAATCTGCCTATTCCTGCTTATTCCTATGCTAGGACAGGAACAAAGAGGATAATATTACGACTGGACTGAGATAAATTAAACTTAATTTCACTGGAATTAAAAGCAGCGTTTGATGGTTTTGAAAAGAGAAGCGATAATGAAGAATTCAATTTGATTAGTTTGCCGTTAAAGATAGTCTGACCGGTCTGTGGGAAAGCATTGATGGAGCTTCTTTTTCAGTGTTTGAAATTTATGAACGGGTAAAGTGAACTAGAGAGAAAGAGAGAGGATTGGTTTAATGTTATGACTCTACTGAAAATTGTGCTGTTAACAAATTGGTGGGTCTCAGCTGTTTTCCACCACTTCAGCCTCCAGGTATGTTCGCCTGCCTGTCTCCAGCTTCATTGTAGTACTTCTTTCAATGTCGGACTCTCAGTTAAATCTGGACAGCCCAAATGACAACGCTACCGGCAAGACAGAGGCGGTTGACGGAAGAGGAGAGAATAAAAGGAGCCTAAATCAGCCCCCGCTCCGCTTCCCCACCACTTCTCCCCACTGTCAGCCGGTCTGGACAGCCCCGAGGAGATCAAACCTGTTTGTAATCCAGCTCTTCCTCTTCATGTCTGTGTGTTTACAATCTGACCATATTTCTGTTGCAGCTCTGTCTGTGGTCTACGTCCGTCTCCATTAGATCAAATGTAGGAAGGTGGGGAAGAAATGGGATGCATTCATTGTCCTTGGCTGACAAGTTTCTCATAGTGCTTTTGTTTAATCTACGCTGACAAATGATGGGCAATTAATTTGTGCAAACTGCTCCTCCTCAATCTCCGCATGGCCATAATAGACGTCTTGAGCCTGAGGTCTGAGTGAATTGTTTGCTATGTGACGCTCATCAGATAGTTTATGTTCTGCTGTCAGGAGAAAGGTCGGCCAACTGACTAGGATAGCATTTTTATGCCCATCTGTGGATCACAGGATCAGAATCTGCTGGGTTGCTGTGCAGGAGGAAAAAAACCTTTTGGGTGCAACTCTGGAACATCTTCAATGGAAACCGCATGACTTTAAATGGGTAACCACCGGGTGGTCCAATAAGCTGTATGATGACATTTACTGACACATGTGTCTCTAGCAACTAATTTCAACTCCTTGAAACATCAACTTTTACACCCTCTCTTTTGGGATGTTTCAAGCTGTGATTTATCTGGAACTCAGAGAAAGTTTATCAAAAGATGACATAAATGAATTCCAAGCGAGTTGCCATGGGTTTCCCAAGGGCCTCTGTGGTTATCTCAATTAAACCGATCCTGTTAAAACTTCAGATCTTTTCAAGAAAGAAAAAAAAAAAAAAAGACTATATTACAAAACACACCATTAAGGGCTAATAAGGTCTGTACAAACGTTCTTCATAAATCCTGTTTTCCACTGATGTCAACCCAAACCTCATGGTCAGAAGTAAACAGGATGCTGTAGCGCTCACCACATCCTATCCCAGTCATCTGCCTTACTAAAGCAGAAAAAAGAAAACATATCTCTGTCATGCTTTTAATTTACAAACCCTCTTGCTCTGCAAACAATCTAACACCGCAAACTCTCCACAACTCTTTTGGTCTGTAACTTCAAAGAAATAGGGAAATCCCTTTTCACCAACTCAGAATTGAAAAATAAGCATAACTGAATGAATAAGCAACATTTTGCTTGGTTTGCTGGTTTCATGTCCACATTTGCTAAAAAAAAAGAAAAGAAAAAAGATTGTTAATATGGTGCAAAAATTCAGTGTGTGTTGCTTGTATTGGCAAACATTACCAGACCAGACAAGAAAAGACTAAACAAGGGGGGAAACAATCTATGTAGTTATTTTTTGTCCATTTTGTGCTCCCAAATTTACAATCAGCAACTGAGCCCACTATACCCATCTTGGCCATGATTAGTCTGATTTCTCCATGCTGTAGGCAGTGCTGAGTTGCTCTATAAATGACATAAAAGCCCAGTAATCAGCTTGTAGGGCAAATCCAGTTTCCCATTATTAAGCTGAGGCAGAAATTATCTGTTACAGCCAAATGTCTTTGCTGTCTGACATTCAACAATGACTTGTTTAGAACTCTTTCATTTGTGCAGAAATCACAATTTATTGGGATGGAGAAATATTGTTGAGGAGGAGGAAACATTTAATATATATGAGAAGCTGCAAAAACAACTCTGTTACAAAAAAACTGATTTCTTTATTACCTTAAGGCAGTTACAACTAATTTACTTTTAACAAATTTTTAGATGTCTCTCTGCTTCAGCACACCTGGCTCCAATAATAGCTCATTAGCAAAGTTCTGCAGCTTTGTATTAGCAAAGCTTGACTGCATGCTAGTGAGGCAGCTTTGCAATTGAATTCAAGTGTGTAGGACACGGGATACATCTGAAAGTTGCAGTACTCTGGCTCTCAAGGAATGTAGTTTGAGACCACCGATCTAAACAGAAATCAGTACTGAATTACTTGCATTAACAGCATAGAATAATATATGCTATCAGCCTGATAAAAACCAGCCCCGGCCCAAAGCTTTGCTTCGTACAGAGAATCTGGGCTCTCGACCAATGACAAACAATTGCTTGCTGGAGGAGTGGACTTTGTTGAAGTTTTAAATTTTACCCAAGAGCTGATATTTGCCATTGACATATTTAAATAATGCTATGAAGCTTTCCAAAAATCGCCTGTGTTGTAAACAATTATCCACCACTGTGAAGGGAGAAATGCAGAGCTGAACGATACAGCAGCAATATTGAATGGCAATTCAATATTCGGAAGTGTGGCCAACATGGACTGAACGGCTTCACTCACTTCCTATGTTGCCATTGCTAAAGCTACAGGCAGACTACAATTCTAAAACAGCACAGAAAATTGACATCGTCGTTCGCAACTTCTCCTTCTGTTCACTGATTGGCTCAGTAGGAATTCCACAGGAGGAATCCAGTTCAATGGGAGAAAGCCATTGAACTGGTGCAGTGAAGGAAGATTTGAATTTAGTGGACTGCGCAGGAAGTCAGGCTAATGGTCAGGCTAATGTGCCATATACATATATAAAATATGCTAATAATATTAATAATATGGAGCCAACAATATTTATCTTTTTAAATGTGCCTAAAACTGTTAATAACTACACTATTACAGTACGTTACACAATGTCTGCACATTAATCAAAAGCATATTATCCAATGTGGGTTCCGATTCAAGTCTGAAGCTTTCTTTATACTAAGGTTGAGACTACAATTAATTAATTACATAGATTTTAATCACTGAAATTTTTTAAGCAGTTAAGCCTTTTTAATACATACTAAAGTCCCAAGCCAGAACTCTTGCATTGTGTTTATGTCACGTACATGAATCCAACACAAGTGACATCTGCAAACTACAAAAACGGATGATAAAACCACTTCTTTTGACCCACTGAGGGTTAAGCTTTTACTTCAAACGATGCAGGGAAAGACTATTGTCTGCAAGTTGTGCAAAAAAGAGTTAACCTATCATTGAATCAAGCCCAAAATTTTTCATAAAAATGTGTTGCAGCAAACACCAACGTCCCTAATGCTAATGTCAGCTTCCACGAACCACATTTGTAAAGAAGTATTTTTCAAAGAAGCTACATGAACTATCAGGGGTTCCTGGAACACTTCTAAGTGCCATGGGGATAATGGCACTTTGCACCAAACTGATCTCCCGACTATTTTATTCAACATACCACCCTAGAGCCATCCCACTTGGATACCTGTCTTGCTTTTCCACTAAGATTTGTAAAAGTATTCAAGTGTTGTGAAGATTTAAAAGAAGCAAACATGATGACATCCAGCAAGGAGTTAATAGAGGAAGTTTTGCTATGCTGACAACCTCCATTTCATTCTTGAATTTAAAGAGTCAAACAAACAAACCAGGGTCAATCTGTCAATAGGTGTCCAACAGGGAGCCCACGATAGAGGGACTGGAGTTGAGAAGGGTGGGTCAAATGAGAATGTTTAAATCAATATCACCATTGCATGCTGTGATGTCTGCAGAAAAAGAACAGCAATTGTGGTCTGCTATAGTTTGATAGGCTGAAATGAAATGGCTTAGCAGGCAATGACCGTAATGTCTGCCTGCAGCGCAAAGATTGCACTTTCTTCTCCAAGCCTTCCGTCTTTTTAGAGCTTCAAACAACTTCAGTTTGTCTTTTTGGTCAACCAGAGACACAGTGAATGGAAAAATCCTCCCTGCTGCTTGAAATAAAAGGCCAAAATCAAACAAACACCAGGAGAGTTTCACCATATTAGCCTTGTCTACACTTAGGTCACATCCCGCAGAGAAGTGAATGCAAAATCCCCCTTAAGTTAATTTTATAAGACATATCCTCCCTCTGCATTATGAGTTCTTTCTCCATGCTGAAGTCTTTGCAGCTGGTAGTCAAAAACCACCTGCAGGAGTTATTTAACAATTTCCTGAAGTGCAGCTGGAGCCGTCCTCTATCTACATCCAACATCCAGAAACATTAGTAAACCCAATTACAAATGCAAAATTTTTTTAAGTGCATGCCAAAAAATAATAATAATAATATTTCAATACTTAGCAGAAATTAAAACAACAGTAGCAGCGCTAATAGCGTCTTACAGAATACAGACCCCCTACCTGGCAGCCCCTCTTTCCACGACCCCCAGCTGTTTGTGGATTGTCGAACCATAGCGGCCCGTTGACAGCCTCCCCCAGATTGCCAATTTGCCGTTGGTGGTCCAAGGTTTCGCCTATCCTCTCTCAGCATTGTGCAACTGGAATAGGTGCGTCCTCCCCTGTTCACGCTGCGGTTGTAGCTCCCCGATCTGATTGGACAGCGCTGAGCGAGACCTCATCAGCAGAACATCCCTGTTGTCATGACAACTTGGCGATTTCCCAACAGGGGTGTGTTGGTAGAAGGGTGGGGTGGCGGGTCACGTTTGCTTTCTTGCCTCTGACTGGCACAAGCAGACAACTCATTTTCATCATCGTTACTTCAGCGCTTGTTGTTTCCCCTTTCACAGACCTAGCGGGCTAAGCTAATCTGCCCAGCCTGCGATCTTCGAGAATTTATGGGCCATTCTGCTCTAAATCTATGAGTCTACAGGCAGCTGTCTCACCAGGATTTCTTTGCCCGATGTCTCGCACCACAGGACGCCAAATCAGCTTAAAACGATAACCATAGTCATTATTCTGACACATGAAATTCAAGAGGTGGATCGCAAATTTAGCAATGGCCTTTTAAGTCAAAGCAGTTCAAATGATTTTCTTTTCTGTTTGGATCCGTAGATAATTATTATTTTAACTCTTAAGTATAAATGCACACAATCAAAAGTTCTTCCTTATTTGTTTGAGAATGTTGATTTCAGATAATACATTTGAGAACTATATCACAAGTTTCTATTAGAAAGTGAACATTGAGATTACAACCAAACACCTCACTTCAAACATAGAAAAAACCCCCAAAACATTTAGGACCAAATTATCAAAACTAACTCACTATTCTGCCAGTTTTGTCATCATGCTTACTTAAGATGCCATTCAGTAATATAAAAAGGGAAACTAAATCCCACAGAATGAAGCTGGAACAGATCAAGGACAACAAAAGAAATAAAGAAGTTGGAGAGGACAGAAAAGAGGGTGAAACTGGGAAGAAAGTAAAAGCAAAGCATTATTCTGTTGTCAGCCATGCCATGCACAGCCCAAGCAGATGAATGTTTTGTGGCTGAGACACCCGCTGTGCTGCTAGCCTGCTAGCCCATGATAGCTAGCCTGTTCCCAGGGTTTTCTCCAAATTACCTCCTGCCGAGATGGGGATGATGACCTTGGCCGCTGCTGGAGCTCTCCTCCCCCAACTAGGGAGTGAAAGGCGGATGCAGGACAGAGAGCTCAAGCCTTTGATTACTAATCCCCCAAACATTGTACTCCAGCCGGCACCCTACCTGGCCCTCAAGCCGGAGGCAGCTTGGCGGTGGCCGCTGAAAGCAGGTGATGAATGGGGCATAGCTGCTGGAAGCCAGGCTCCCTGGGTAGCAGGGGAGCTTTGCAGGCCCACAAAGAGCCTCATACCAGTTTCTGTTGGATTCTCAAAAGTTTTAATAGATTTCAGAAGAAACTAAAAACACACATGCTATTAGTGTTTGAGTGTTGATGAGAGGAGGCAGTTTAAAAAAAAGAGACACAATTGTTAACAATAATGGAAATAAGCGAAGAAAAAAAATGCAACCAGCATTACTTTCACTTTGACCAAACCAATAATCGCCAAGCAAAGTGATGAACTTCATCACACAAATCTTAATAGAGTGTGGTATGAAGGGCTATAAATATCTTAAAGCGGTAGGTTCCTTTTTGTATTGCCTCCACCCAGCATGTGTTAGGGACTTAAATCCAATCTGAGGTCATCAATGGTAATTCCAAGTCTTAACATTTTATTTTTTATGTTTAGTAACTAAAAGAGCCTTGTGAAGACTTTTGATGAAAACCTCAAAATAGTGTCTGTAAATCTTTCTGGGGTTAATTGAAAAAGTAAAAATTTTTCCATAAAAAGTCTGAGGGAATAAACTGAAAAAAGGTAGGTATTTGTACAAAATTAGCCCTAACAAGCAGAAGACGCTAACGAGCACCATCACACTGATCACTATGGGCAGTAACAGTGACTCTCAAATTTGTTGATTCAGGTTTTCAAACTGTGACAAGCAATTCAGCGTTCTTGCCGAACCTGTCTGGATTTTGAAAAAAGAAAGTTCAGTGAAATCACAAAGTAAAAAAAAAAAAAAAGCACAAACCTTCTCATTGTAACATCAGTAGCATTTTGGCAGAGACTGCTGGATGCCAGAATCTTATGAGTACCGGAGCTGAATTCAATGCCTCTTGTCAGGGGAGCCTGATGTGATTATCGCCCCCTGCTAGGGCAGGGATAGTGAAGTTGTCTCGTGCTGGCAAGGACGCCCAAAACAGCACTGCGGGATGCCCCTCTCGCTGTCCCTGGTCCGGGAACATCGCAGCAGATGCAACGGGGGTCCAAAACATCCATCATCTTAAGCAAAAGGGTCTGTGTGTTTGTGTGTGGCGTCCGCGCGTGTGTGAATTCCAATTTTGTTTTGCAGTGCAACATTGTTGTTCCTCCTCATGCATGGCAGGAAATGGGATACTGGAGACAAACTATGATCACTGATCTATAAACTTGTGTACGAGGTCAAAGCACAGTCAACTGGACACTTCTGGGCTTATTTTTTAAATGCGTCTTCCTGGGTGTGTAAAACAACTCTAAAACAGTCTCTTGAGTATGTACACATTTCTGTTTGCCAGAAAGCGGGTAAAAATCATTGTTTGTGCTGCCTTAGGAATATTCCCCTCTTCATACTTTCCACTGAGGAGTCTGTTGCTCCAGGCTCATATCGACAGATCCACTGCTGCCTATTGATCTATGAATTTGTACAATGTGATAATAGCAACATGTCTGTTCAAGTTGTGGGTTTGTGATGTGTTTATCTATTTTTTTAATGTTCTTGACTGTCTTTGTGAAACTCATTTTTGCAAAAGCAGCTAATTACAATAGAACATTTAATTAAACAGGCCCTCAAAAATTTCAGTCGTCTATATGAAGACACAATTTGCTTTAAAGCCATGCAAAGGTTGCAATTTAAGTAGAAATAATGAGTACAAAAAGTTTTACATAAATAAAACCCAGAATAGTAAAAGGCCTCAGGAAACAAAACTCTTCCCTAAGGAAATGTTAATGCATGCTGATTGGAAGATGGGTTTTACATATGAGTTTAAGATAAAAACCTTAAAATTTCCATCTTTAGCAGGTGTGTTGCTTACACTGATATACATAGTTAACCCAACTGGTGATGCGTTTCTATGCACTTCGACCACCCCAGCACAGATCAGGAGAGCTTGCCTTAGTTATCAGGGCATTTCAGTAGTTTTCCCCACATTGTACCACCCAACCCCCCTTTTGCTGTCTGTGCTGTCCCCCTAGAGGCAAAGTGGGTAAAATAAGACTTCAAAGCAACTCCAAAATAGTCCTGACACAAACTCATTTCCTCATGTTACATGATGGGGGCTGGCAGGCTCACTAGACTGCTCCAACTCTGATACGTCTCAGCCTCCTGCTCTGTGCTACTTCATAACAAGGGCTGGTGACAGGATGCCATTTTGACAGAGTGATTATGGACAGTCTGACACAGACTTAAAAGAAGCACGTTGGGGTGGGGTATAGGGTATGCAACCATCTATCTGTGGGTCATGGTGCGCTCAGATGAGATGTGGAAATGGGAGCTCATTTAGGGGGATGCTACTAGTAATAAAAGGCCACAAATGAAAGCAAATAAGGATGAAGCAGCACAGTACGTCAGTTTCCTGGCTATACTGCTAAAAACGGGTTTTGTTAGTTAACATGAGATGACTTAGTACAAACTGCAACTAAAGGGTCAGTTACCAAACAACAAGCAAAGAAATGGCAGGTTATAGTGAGATCAAACATTTTAGCCTCACACCTTATATATATATGACACTTGAAATCTCTGAGTAAAAATAGAAGATATTTGGTTGCTAATAAGGATGTCTTATTGGACTAGCAGCATTTTAGGTACTTGGGAGCAGAAAAAAGTTTGACACATAGAGAAAAGATGCATCTAGTTTGTACTGTCTAGTCATTAGATGCTAAGAATGTTGAAGCTGCCATCGCATTGGACATTTTATAAATGCCTAACTAAAGGGTTATGCCACAGCTTAAAGGGGCAGTATAATGTATTTTCCAGGCCCATAGTCCCACTTTATAGCACAATCAAGTAACTGTGCTTCCTTCAGCTTATTATAAAAATCCTACATATCAAACAATACTTAAAAGAAATTTCACTTCACAATGTGATGCCTTGAAATTCGACCTCTGTCTGTATAAGAAGTTCTTGCTTTTTTCATTATGCCATTTGCAATCGTTGTTAGGAGCATTGCACTATGAGTGTTTTCACACCTGATAGTCCAGTAGAATTTAGAAAGACCAATTAACCTGACAGTCATGTTTTTGGACTGTGGGAGGAAGCCGGAGTACCTGGAGAGAACCCACGCATGCACAGGGAGAACATGCAAACTCCGTGCAGAAAGACCCCGGGCCAGGAATCGAACCCAGGACCTTCTTGCTGCAAACTTCTCCTTAAAATGTAAACAAAAATGGAGTAGCATCAGAATTTAGCGGTTGAAGGATTTCTCCGTTGATATACATTACCGATTTGGACATCGCCTATTAGCCGCAGCAGCTAATGAAATTAAATTACCACACACTCACTGAGTCATGTCCACAAAACCATACTGCTTCAATGTGGGATGAGCAGGAATCTGTCACAGAAATGTTCATAGCACCCTTGTTTCTTACCTGATTTCTATAAAATATGATGTAAGCCCTACAAACAGTAAAAGCCTGCGCATTTTAATGTTCTAGATTAGAACTTTGTTCAGTTTCATTTTTTCCATCTGTTACGGACATTTCCAATAAGTAATGCCTGTCAGTGTTTTGATTTAGCTTTTATGTTCTCCTCCACTCCCTCTCTTAGCAGCACCGTTTTTTTTTTAAACTTTACTAAAAATGAGCAAAGTTTGTTTATTTTTTCCCCCTAAAGGAATATCTAACTCAGGACACAGAGAAATAAGAACCATCGAATCTCTCGAGTTAGGAGACGTGACTAGTTGCAGCCAGCTAGCTTCTTCTCTGTTTCCTAGTAGCCATGGTAACCTTGCGCCTCCAGTCAACCGGGTTATTTATTTTTTTGGGAAGACGGCAGTGTTTCAGAAAGTTTTTCCGCCGTGGCTGATTGGTTAATTATTTTCGTGTGGAAAGGAGAGCCGAGAAGACGCAGAGCCGTGGTTCATACAAGCAGGTAACAGAGAAAGATAGGCAACATATTCTGACCTTATCGCAGGTAGCAGCTCATTATGTGAAATTCATCCCAGTCCAGAAACTTGTCAGTCCAGCTGACAAGCTCCTTCTTTGTTTTTATGGAGGTTGGCAAACAACTATAGCATTTCCACATAGCTCCTCTTCTGCAGTGAGGCATCCAGCCATGTTTGTCTTCACCTTTACGACTTCAATATTGCTGCATGAGTGCTATGAAATTATTTCCCTGGGCAAGTTTTTTTTTATTATTATTTTTTTTACTACAGGTATGTTTTTGATGATTGAATAACATATTTGCCATATTTTTTTAAAAATATGGCAAAGTTTTTTTTTATATACTGTATATGTTTTTTGGCATTAGGACCAGTATAGATTATGGAATTATACACCGATGTTCTTTAAAACTTAGTTTGTGATGTATGAAAACGTCACTATTTTTGTAAAGCAGTTGCTCGAAAATTTGGGTATAAAACATTGTTGGGATCGCTGGGGGATCTGGGGCCAGGGGCTGTGGCCCCCACCTGATTGGGGCTTTAGTGGCTTTGGTAGGTGACTTTCTGGTGGGTTACTACCATGTTACTGACCTGGTAGCTTCGCTGCTCCTGGGTGGATCTGGGGTGGGTTAGGGATTCTGGGGGAGTGCCGCCCTTGAACTGGGGTCCTGGCTGGGCATAGGGGGCTGAGGTTCTGCTGTTATGTTACCAGGAGATTTGGGATAGTGCATGCACTAGTGCATCAAAGGCCTGGGGCCTTCAATCCACTGGTGGGCTTTGGGACCGCTTAAGCTAGTGGAGAGGTTTTTACCATCTGCAGGTTCTCTCTCCCTTAGGGAGTGCGTTCTGAAGGTGGGGTTGTGTGGATAACCTTGGGCTCTGTGGGGCTTGATTGTACTGATTCTGTCAACCCTGGGGTAAATGGGCCAGGGTCTCGCTCCCTTGGTGGATTCGGCAAATGGGGATCTGACTCTGTTGGAGGAAATGTTAACTCCCAGGTGCAGTCTGATCAGTGGGTTTGAGTAAACTAGAGGATCAACACTCCCCATCCCTGGATTCCTCTCTCCTCCCGCTCCACCACCACCTATGTAGGGCCTTTGGGTGCAGGTACATCTCTGCGCTGCATAAAAGGTTCCCCATCTCTGTCCCAGTTTTATTGTACAATGAGCCGGTCTGCTTATGTCCACTTCAGAATTAAGTTATTAAAATGTTCTGAATGTCATATCATCGTTTTTACACAGACTGAAATATAAAGTACACCTTAATGCCCCGCTTTTATTGAACAGAATTTATTAAAGATATTTTAGAAGCATATGAATTGTAATATTACCTAGTTCATTTGGCCTTATTTATGTTTGACTTGAATTGAATCATCAAAACATGCAGCATAGGGATGGAGTAGTATTGTAGTACTGAAAATAAGATGATCAAAATCAAATAAGTCAAAATTAATCAAGTTTGATTTTTGATATCCATAAGTAAAGATGCAAAGCGATGCCTCTCTGTGTGACGGAAAGCAGAAAAAAAAAATTCTTCACAGATTTATTCGCCCCTGAAGTTGATTTGGCTCAAACTCAAGAATTTGACACACTTATTACTAAGAAATTATAAACTGGCATCAGATCTGAAGTACAATTTGGAAAGAGAGTACAACTCCCTGGACTTCTTCCCATCAAAGGGACTTTTAATTTGAAAGCTTTTATATGATTTCCCTGTTTCTCTCTGCTCCAAGGCTGTGCTGCTGTTTCTGGATTGTTGCTGGTGAAGGGGAATGTGACAAATGACCCTCCATCAGTCGCAAGGTATTTGATGGATGGGGAGAAATCTGCAGCTTGGAACAGATAGCCTGCAGTGCCATTTAACCAACAGGTCTCCAGTTGTTGCTAAGGACTCTCCTCTGGTGCAGCAATAGTGATTGGTCAAAGCATTTAACTCAGTGAGGAAGACTTGGCTGTAATTTATATACATGGGAACCCTCACAGGCTTCCAGATAAAACCCAGGATTTGATTTTTCTCATTTAAAAGAAAGAAAACTATCCCTCAACAACAGAACTGCTGTCTTGGTATATTATACAGAATAATCAGGATGATATAGTTTAATCACAGAGTAAAATGAAGTGAGATTATTAATCAAGATTATATGATACCAATATTAGATAAGTCCAGGATGTAATATACTTCACATAATTAAAGTAGAAATAAATCTGTCCAAGTTGATAAGATTTTAATTGGTTAAAACACGCTGTCTGCACCAGATATTGGCAGACAGAGCAGAATTTTCTTCCTGCACACAAACCTGTCCACATCTATGGATACGCAAGCCCCCGTTCATTAAAAATACAAGTCAGGCACTTACAAAGTTGTGATTCATAAAACAGAATAAAGAAAATAAATAAAATTGTGCCTAAAATGGCTTTATCTTATTTCAGCCCTGCAGAACAGAGAACTACTAACTCACTCAATGCTATTCATAGATTCGATGAAAGCTATTGACTTTCTTATTGCTTGAGGACACATTGATTTTTCTCTTTGATTGTGTTTTCCACAAACACTCGGAGAGGCAAAGCAGCTTCAGAGTGATGCACGGATATATCAGAGTACCTCCCGCATCGAAAGCATCCAAAAACAGATACCTGTCAGGACCATGCAAACGAGCACAGGCAGGAGAGGAGCTGCAGAGCTGGAGCAGTGGCACGAACCTGTTGAGCGACTCTTCCTTCCTCCCGCACAGCTGCTAGGAGGAGGACACTTGTTTCACTGAGAGAGGGTTTTGATCTTTCCGCATTGGCATCCGCTTCCTCCATCTACAAAGACCATGAAAGAGAATGAGTAATTCATCTATCTGTGTTTTTGCGCACTCGTGCGTGCGTCTGCTTGACCTATTTCTGCTGCCCTGACATGGGGTTGGCATTTCTGCATCGCAAGTATTAATGCAGACAGAAAGAGCTAAAAATTTTAACTTGTATGAAATCTATATGAAAGACTAACATGCGCGCTGAGCTGCACATCTTTAATCTGCTCTGTTTATATCGCTTCTTGCATGCAACTTCCGATGATGCCACTCACAAATATGTAATGTGTGGGTTTTTTCTGTCAGGTTTGTCAAGTGCTATTAGTTAAATGTCAACTTAGTTACATTTGGTTTTGTTTTTTTTTCCATTTGTATTTTTTGTGGATGAAAACTACATTAGATAAAAAAAACTCACTTAAATAGAATACAGTTCACCCCAAAATATCTTTGGCAGTTTTAAAGTTTTCAATCTTTTAATTCTCCATCATGTTTCCTATGACTGAAAATATTATTTAAGTTTTGATGGTAGAAAATCTAGGTTGAGATTAGGGTAATCACAAAGTCTTGGAGCTCAGATTCAGATTTATTTGTATCCCAAATGGGCAATTGGTGTTACAGCAAGTATAAAAACCAAAAGACAAAATATCAAAGAATAAAAATCCCCAAAAATCATCCCCAAAGATAAACCATCAAATTATCAGTGGAAACAAACAAAAAGCTGCTCAGAAGGGACAGGGGGCTTGATTTCCATAAGACCAAGGTTTTTCCACTACTTATTTAAAAGGTTATAAATCATTTTTGTCTTTTCGTTTTTAATGAAGCATAAAGAAAAACATACATTATTTTCATTATCAAATTTGAGACTCATTCTACATTGTTTTATTACTTTTTGAGCGATTCCGTTTCAGTCGTTGTAAAAATCAAACTTTTTGGTTAAATAAAATTAAGAATTTGAGCCAGAATGTCAAGTATGTTGGTGGAAGGATATTTGTGTTTGGGGGTTTGACTTGTAGCTAGCATCTGGCAGTGAGGTGGTTATAAGCTGCAGTGTATAAACACACTTGTTTTCATCTTTGCTTTAAATTTTCTAATATAAACATTAGCAAGGATAAATATGCCATATCATGGGATGTACTTTGTCTGAGGATATATTTATTTAAGTTAGTAAATCTCCAAGATAATCCAGCCTCATTTTAGTGTGCACATCTCCCACATGACAGGGACTCCCATGAGACAGAGGCAATAACTCCTGCAGACAACACAGCCAATTTATTTACTTTAGAATTAAGTGCACATAAAACTATAATTTTTAGTTATGTAGTTTAAAATCTTATGTAACGGGCTCACTGCAGCTACATGGGAGGCCAAATATATTGACAGGATTCTAAGCCTTTGTATTTGAAGTTAAACAGAAATCTGCTTAACATCTACTCTGATAAAGCAGGCTGGGGAAGAAAGAGGCAGAGTGGCACAAGGGAGAGAGGAGGGGTAAACGTAAAAAGGGAAACTGGGAAAACAAATCTGATTCAGACAATAATTAACTAAGAACAAAAAATTAATAACAAAAATCGAACTAAAACAATTAGCAAGACTGATCTAACAAAAATATTTTGTCATTTTTTTATGACAAGATTTTGTCTTTGAAGGATGACATGTGGCTAAACATATCGACGTTGATGTTAGGTTCTGTGTTTTTCTGTGCTTATTTTCGAGTTTTCTGTGTATTTATTTCGAGTTTCTGTGTCTCCGTGCTCTCCGTGTTGTCCTGTCCTCCCCTTGATTGCTTCCCAGGTGTGTCTCGTCCCTTGATTGCTTCCCTGTGTATTTAGTCCCACCTGTGTCTGTTGTTCTTCATCGGGTCCTTGTCGTTACTTGTCGTTCTTTGTGGTCACTGGTCGTTTCCTGTTGCTGTTGTTGTCCACTCGTTTGCTGTGCGCTACCTGCTTTAAGCCCTTGTGTTTTGCTGTGCAGTGCTGCCACAGTTGTGGACTGTTTTCTCTCTGTTTCCGTCATTAAATTATTATCATTTACCGTTACCTGGGTCTCCAAGCGTCTACCTCACCGCCTCACCTACACCAAATCCTGACAGTTGATCAAACTGTGCAACAGCCAGAAGATGAGCACAGAGGAGCACAGAGGAAATTAAAGGGTGTGGTGCAGTTTTTGGATGTTAACCTCCAAAGCAACATATAAGTGTTCGATATAACAATGCAATCTTACAGTTCTTACATTGATCCTTAGCCAGCAGTGGGAAAAATTGTGATGTGCCACGAGAAAACTGAAAACAAGCAGATCAGAAACAAAGAAAAAAGATATAAACCCCACATTTCTGAATTAGTAGTGGTTTTATTTAATTTTTTTTTAAACGTACCGGTTGAAGTCCTGAAGAAGCTACTACATCTTTATAACTGCAGTTTTAGATGTTTTGAAATGGTACATTTTGTTTTTAATTCATCCTGTTTACTCAGCTGATCTGAATCTTTTCGGGGTACCTCAGAGCTGATTAACATACCAGGCTTTCTTGGCTCTTTGACATGATTTTGTTATGATTTTGACCAATAAGAAACATTTGAAGGAAAGACATGGCTTCTTTGCGTTTCCACCACAATGCAGTATTTTTGATAACCCAGATCCACCCCAGTAATGGACTGTTAGAAAAAAACATCCTGGCAAAGATCCGTTTATGTGTTCAGGGGAAATGCTCACCTACATGTAGCCCAGAGCCGCTGCTGATACACTTTGCTATCAAAATAAATGCTAGCAGAGAAGAAATGAGAATTCTCCACATTGTCATTCAGCTGCAAACTTTCTTCAGAGTACAGCATGTGGATGGATTCCTTAGCAGCAGAAAGAGAGAGAGAGAGTCGGTCCATGACAATAACTGGACATCTTAGTCAACAGGCGTCCATTCTTACTTCAGAGGTGACAACATACACAAGAAAGATAATAAGACAGAAAAATAAAACAGGCCAGGCTTCTATTATTCGGGGGAATTCATGTCCCCAGGAATACTTTCACTTTCTCATAAATTTACAGAAGTTGATCAAGTTTTTGCATAACACCAAATAACAATAGGAGCATAGACGTCAACAGGAAGTGTAAAGAAACGTTTTACTGCGAATCTCAGCCGAACCGTTGTTGAAGGAATAAAGAAAGAATCCCCTTTGCTTCTGTCTTTTAAAAAGGCTCCAGGCTCTGCAGACTGCAAAACAGAACAATGAGATGAGAGGGCTACACAACACATACCTTTAAGTAAAAGCATAATCGCTTCCATCACAATAATGAAGAAAGGTAACGGTTAAGAATGGATCCAAACACATGGTTTGGCCATTTCAGTCTTGAAAGCACACACTTGCAGATGTACCCGGTACTTCACCTTGAGAAGAGGAAGGAGGAAGCTTCTATCAAAGCTTTGATGTGAGGCTAGAGACTGAGGGAAGTTCAAAGGGCACATCGGAGAAATACAAGGAAAGAGTGGGAGACATGGGGGAGTTAAGGGGGGCGACTCGCCAGGCTTCTCCGGGGGTATAGCAAGGAGACTCTTAATAAGGACACCAACTAATGAGGACCAGGGACATTTGATATTCACAAGCATTTCAAATGGGAGCAAATATTCCCATTTTACCATCAACACCTAAATGAAATTTACTTCATGATCTCATAAAAAGAACAGGGGTCTGGATCTGATCTAAAAAGAAAATGCTGATGGGAAAAGCAGGACCATGTGGGGAACATGTTGTTGTTGCCATCGCTCAGTTTCCTTTGCAGTGCAGTGTTTTCCAAAACAGGATGTCTTTGGAAATTATTATGCAGGGATGTTTGCAATTTCATCTGATCAGACAAAAACAATCATGCGTTTGTGCAAACCCCTCCCATAGGAAAAAAAATGTGGAAAAGACAAATTATTCTGTATTTTAAATGATTAAATGTGGAAAGTCTACACAGACAATTGCTCAATCAGATTTGGCTGCGTTACCTCTCCATATCACCAGATCTGGTGGCAAAAATGATCAAAGTGTTTATGATTTCCTAATGACTGAGACTGATTTCTCTATAAATTTCACATTTTTGCCACAAGGGATGAAAAGTTATTAAAGCAGCCCTTGCTGTCTCCTCCTTATCAATCTGGGAAAAAACCCATGGGGGAAAAGGTGTTGGGTGAGAGTGAACACTCCTACTTTCAGCCAAGTGCAGAGGGAATGACTGGTTTAAATTCATGGTCATTCCCAACCTCGGCTCCGTTAGTGTATCTGAACCGACTTGTGAGAGAACTAGCATGCCGCAGCTGCAGCATTGCAGCTATTAAGGTTTTTTGCTTTTAAGTAAGAAAGTGATTTTGAATTAAGACCATCACTCATGTCCTGCTGGGTTGATTTTCTGCTGTAAATACAACAACAATATCTCAAGCACCTTTAGATTGATTATCTGCCCTCCCACCCGTCCATCTCAGGTCTCGTATCTTAGAAATCTGGAATGAGTTGCGGGAAAACCAGGAATTTTACAATAACAAAAGATTTTTTTTATTTTTAACCAAAGATGTCAACCTGGCAGTATTACTGCACTTAATCTTCAGAAGAGTCTAAAATCAAAGCGTGACTAATACTGCTTGTATGTTTCCTTTTTTGTCACCAGTATATCCATATAGTCTGACAGCAAGTTAATGCTACCTTTCACCACTGGATGTTTAGTTACCTTTTAGTTGATTTCATTTCTGAACTCTATAAAATAGGTGCGAGAGCGAAAGCAGCGAAAGTAAACAAAAATAGAAATGCAAGCAGAAGAAAACTGTAGAAAAATAAAAACGTTGTTAGAGCGTGGAAAATACAAACTAAGAATTCAGAAAAAGAAAAAAAAAATCCCAAAATCAAGACAGTGCCCGATAAATATGAAAATGGTGCATTTGATGAATAAAAATGATGATTCAACTCATTTTTATAACTACTTTAGAACATTGAGTGGTCCAATATCAAACCGTTTTATCTTTAATAATCAGGGGAACACAATATGACAGGATGCTCTCCTATTAAAATTTCATACACTAACACAGAGAACAATAAAAATAAAAATAAACAATAAAACATCAAAATTGTCAAAAGACAACTGTTGTATTTTTGGCTTCACCATACATTTTACTTACATTCTTTTTCACAGGGAGCTCACTGTCAAAATCTGAGCACAGTAGAGCTTCTGCTGGGTGTCATTTCAGCTTTGACATCTCAGTTCCTTGTTGCAGTTCAACTCAGAGTATAACACTATCCAGATTTATTTTTCCTTACAAAAACACATCCACACTGACACCTGTCAAATTGTCTCATGTGTCTCTAGAATGTCAGCAGTTTGAGTACTGCATGCTTTATTCCTAGAGCACACAGGCTTTTCCTTTTTCTTTTCTTTTTTTTAAAAAAAGGACATGTTTTGCTGCTATGAATGCATGGAGACATTATGTCTAGATATTTTAAATGTTTCTTAAAAATTAATCTTTGAACTTGATGTGAAAAAAAAAAATGCAATTTAATGCAGGACTATTGCATCAATATGACTACACCACAAAAATTTGATTAATTCCCATTTTTGAGTTATAAAAATGGTTGTTTACGTTTACAACAAATCAGCTTGCTCTGTGACTATTAAGAACTTTTGGTGTAGCTTCATTATAAGCCACAATTCCACCTTTACTCTGATTTCTCTCATTAAATGCAACCAAACTAAAAGTCGAAACAGCTGTTCTGTGAAGGCCTCACCTGTTTGTCATGAGAAATCCAATAGTCTGACAGCAAAAATTTAGCAAGTAGTGCTCTTGTCAAGTAGAACCTAAATTAAACTTTTTAACTTGCTAAACTCTATGTCTGCTCGAAAACATACACTAAGCATCTCTGAATACACTACCCTTACAATAAAACACGGTGGTAATGTCATCCTGGTGTGGGGATGTTTTTCTTCAGGAGAGTCAAGGAAACTGGTGTGGATAAGAAGATGTGAAGAGCTGAATGCAATGCAATCCTGAAAGAAAACCTGTCGGAGATTATGAAACGCAAACCAGGAGCTCAGCTTTGTTAGAATGACCCAGTCAAAGCCCGGACCTTAAATTCAACTGAAAAACTTTGGCAATGCTTGGCTTCCCACTGAATCTTACCAAACTTGAGATAAAATATATATTTGCAACATTTTCTCTTAATGTTGGGCATCACGTGAATATTAGAAAAGGAAAGAGATGTGCGCTTACATGATCACTGATCATTAACCAGGACAAAACCTGGTTTCTTAAAAAGCATTAAACAGAAGAGAGCGAATTCTGGCTCCAGTGGGTCACAACTTATTCAAGTTAAAAGAGTTTGATAATAAAGAAAAGGACAGGACAACACTACGCTCAACCTTTCAATTAGAGCCCGTAATCATAATTCTGGGTTGTGACGGCTCCGTCCTCCTGCCTTTGGGATGGCTTCTACTTCTCTTAATGTGGCTCTAAGCAAACAACTGCTAACTGATGTGTCAAAGTATAAAACAGATGGACTGAATCCTTTGTAACATAGCTACTTGTCATCTTTTGTGAAAGTGTCACACAGAAGAGTTGCCATAGCACTTCTCAAATGTGGCCCTCCTGGGGTTGCCGTCGCCTCCGTCTCTTTCAAGTCCAGTTTAATGGTTTTAATGCACTAAGAAACAGAAGAAAGCAACAATAACAGGAAATACAGCCAAGACAGAAAAAAAGATCATCTTTCAAGGCTTCTCTGCGTCATGCGTTTTTCCCTTTGTAATTTTTGGTTTCTCTCATGTTTGACATCAAAGATGTTGAAATTGTTTTGTGTACTCTGTAATTATTAATCTGCTTTGCAAGAGAACTGCCTATGGGGCAAAGTCAGACACAAAAGGCCCCTCTTTAGAGCTCTGGTGTGGAGCAAAACACAAGGAAGAAGAAGAACAAAAAAGCCAAAAGTTTAAAAAGAAAAGAGTATAAAGCTGCCACCATGCTAACTGTGAGTCTGCAGAGAACAGTGGTGAACTTTAAACGACAGTCATGGAGAAGTATAGGCAGCTTAGAAGGCGGTAGGCAAGAATGAGGGTGAGGCAAGACTTAAACAGTGTGATGTTGTTATGACAGAGCTGGATGAGGGAATAATGGCTATATGCTATAATGAGGTGATCGTGTCTTCCAACTCCTTCAGCTGCTACACTTCCTTTAACACTCCTCACAAAACCTCAGCAGATGCTGTGACACAACTCTAAGTGACTGTGGCAGCTTTAGACAACTTCCCCGTTACAGTCAGCTGATAATGCCAACCATCTCTGATTGTTGTCTGTCGGTGTACATCGCTTTTGTGCAGCATTTCACCATCAGTTCATGCAAAAGGTGGTGTAATCAAGGCTGTTCTCATAAGATTGATAACAGAGGTGGGTAGTAATTAGTTACATTTACTGTGTTACATGTACTTGACTAATGGTTTGGAAAAAAATACCTACTAGGAGTAGTTTACTGTACTCTTTTTCTTTTACTTGAGTAATATTATGAACACCTGCTGCTCTTACTTGAGTAGAAAATATATTTTATATTATATTTTTGGTTAAAATATAAATATATTTTAAAATGTATCTAGATTTTTATCATCTATATGTATTCATGTATTTAAATTCAATTCAAATTCATAAATTATTAATTCCAAAGGGAAGTTAAATGTTGTTTAAACTAATTAATTTCGATTCTTCAAAGAGTTACTGAAGATGATGATCTCCTGTAGCAGTCTGTACTGCATTGAATCTGAAGAAGCCTCTGCCTCTGACTGAAGATGCTCTGCCTTCCCAAGACAGTCTCGTGACGAGGATGGTCAGGGTTGTCCATAATTTTCTTGATCCTATGAAGAATCTGTCTTTGCATAATCATCTCCAGAGGTTCCAGAGTCGTTCCCAGAACAGAACCAGTCTTCTTTATTGGGCTTTTGAGCCTTTTTAGGTCCCTGGCTCTGATGCTGCTCAGAATAATTTATATAGAACATTAAAATCAGTATAAGAATCAACGAAGGAGCAATAATCTGAGTCCACTTTTTGGTTTTGGCCTTTCCTGGTTTAGCTTTTGGCTTCACCCTTCAGGACCAACTAACTTGGAATGCTAAGATGCTACAAAAGTTAGCTTTAAAAGTTATTTACTAAATTAACTGCTTGCACCTTTGTAACACACTTGAAAAAATTCCACCTACCTACTTAACCACCATGCCCTTAACTTCTGACTCACAATTTGCTTTGCTGCGCATGTTCTTCAGTGTTCATTACATTCTGCACAACATCTGCTACTTTCTATGTCTCAGTGAACCCAAGCCAAGCTGTTTTACCTTGCATGACTGTAAGAAGCGCTACGGAGGAGGGAGAGCTGACATGCTGGCTACACTGAAGTGCTGATAGTGAAATCCCATTAGCTGCCCTCCCACTGATGCCAAACTGACATCAATTGGAAGAGCCAGAGCAGGTGGGTGGTCTGTCACTCTTTAGCGTACACACTGGTTGGAACAACCTGCTTGTACACCAACACACACAAGCACACAGTTTACAGAGCGCCAACACTGCAGTTGTGCTGTACCTGTCACTGATAACGCCTGTGTGGTTGGAGAGGCATTAGTAGTGGCAGTGGGGTTTTCTGAGTGCACATGAGGTCTTCACTTGAAGGTTACGGCCAATAATTCAGACCGGAAATAAATTTGCTTTCTCTGTCAGCCAAGGCAGAGATGGGGAGAGACAGATAGAAATAAAAGAGCCACAGAAATGAACAGACTATTAAAACAGAGGAAAAGGGGAATGCCAGCCTCTACGTGGCTACCAATTTAAACTGGTTTCTGGTCAGGGGAAGTGGCAGGAGTGGATTCCCAAATTAGAGAGGTCCTGGTCGGATCTTAGGAAACCCTGTCATCCTCAGCGTGCCGGCATTCCAGTGAGCAAGGAGCATGGGAGTGAGAGCCACCCGGGCAATGTTTGGTTGAGACGAGATGGGAGGGCCCTTGCTTCGTGGCGGATTTTCCAAGCCTTCAAAACCACAAGGCAGTTGGGAAGACTGGGGCCCAGAGCCTATCGATCATAGTCGTTGCTGTTCGCTGTTTACTGTCAAACCTCCTGGCAGGGAGGTCCCCATCAACTGTCAAGAGTAATTGTTGCTCACCTAGGTGAATATAATCTTTGCCATCATAAAGATTATTTGTTTTTTTCTAGATTTTACATAAAAATACTTGAATGGCTAAAATATTTAAGCCATTCAAAACTGCAGTTTTTAAAGGCAACTGCAGTTTCCTTTAAAAACTGCAGTTTATTTGCAGCTTTCCTCAATGGGCTCATTCTTTTTGAAACTTTCAAAAGATGTGTTCAGAATTCACAACAGATTTTAACTTCTCCTTTCTTCAGGCACAGTGCTTTGCCAAGGATTTAGTACAACTGTCATCAGTTTGGCACAATAATCAATAGCACGTGGCTCATGTTGCTAACAAACCAGCTTTCATAATTTCAGCCACAGTGCATCAAAAAAATTCAATTGGTTGTCGATGTTTTGCATACAAACCAAATCCATAAAATATCAGTGACAGGAAAAATATGTGATGTTTATTAAAAAGACACAGACAATGGATATCTGGGAACCACAAATGACAGAGTCTTTTTTTTAAGTGCATAACTGAAAGCTACCCACATCACAATGGACTAATGTTTTTCAACAGGACAAATGTCCTGTTTACAGCATGAACTCATAATAATCTGTAAGCTTACAAAATATATTTCTCTCAAACATGAGAATCTGCACTTCCTTGCATTGTTATACTGCTTGACTGAAAGCTAAATTAATTTGATTGAGCTTTCTCGGCCCTGGATTGATTGAACACCACATACATGGATTATAAGGTTGACCCAGTGTTGTGGTTCAGGTGACTAATGCGTAATGTGAAAGCGACCAAGTAGTTTGAAAAGTACAACCCATTACATTAGTTGTTTAACAACTAATTCTAAACAAGACGAAAGAGACACATGGTAGCCTGTTTGGAGGTGATCTGATGTAATATTTTATTTTTAAATGTCATTTTTATTGGTTGTTAGCAGGAAATCATCATGATTAAAGAAAATAAAGGTGTTAAATCATAGGTCTTTGTCTAATTAATCTGCGTAATATGTTTCTGTTGGTGATGCATTTTCTGAAATAAATGGACTTCTCAAGAATATTTGTAATGCTTAGAAATGTTCAAGGAGCTTGAAAATCAAAAGAATTGTCCAGGGATGTTAGCATTAGATGTAGATGTTAGCATCAGTGCATGACGATCTATTTTGACCAATGTGCAACTTCTATGTACTTGTTGTTCAGTACATTTTGAGTAATGTACACTGTATGGTGGATGAATAAAGATGGGGTGACATTTTCAAAACCCTTTTAAATGACCTAATCAATATTTAAATCATCATGTATGGGGGACGTGTGTAAGCACAACTACAGAGCTGGAATAACAAACTACTTAATAATATATCAATCCATGTGTAAAACTGTGTCTTATGTGTAATAAATTAGATTGTTGTTTTAATCCTGTTTTTATTTCAGCTGCTCTTAGGTATGAGGCTACTTGTCAAAAACAGGATCTCAGGTGACTATGAGACTTAACATGGAGCGAAAGTGGGAGTGAAAATGATTTGGTTTAAAGGGAAGCACATGAACATATGGAATCTGCTAAGGGAGTAAGATTCCTTCAGTGTGAACTCATAAAGATACCATGACATTTAAATGAAAGGCAGCTCAAAAGCAGCTAAGGAAAAAAAAAAATAAAGAGATGAGATGAAATACAATTTATGCACAGAAAATAAAAACCTAAAAAACTGGGGGGAAAAAAACAACTTTGTTTGTTGACTTCAAAACATGTTTCGTTTTTCCACCCCAAGAGACTATAGGGGCTACCACTGTATGCTCTGTACGTCTTTTGTCTTAAGGCTCACAGATGTATACATATACAAATGGACTCATTCACCCAATGGCAATCTCAGCTGCAACCAGAACAAAACCCCCTCACAGCCGCTACACATTATGTGTCTGACAGCAAAGGTCATGAAAATGTGATGCAAACAGAAAGCGATGAGACTGCTCGCCACAGATATTACAAATCGGATGAAAAGCTGGGGAAGGAAAACATCTCCCCTTCTGATGGACCAAATCTGCCTCCACTTGTTTACAGCTGAACAGCCTTGATTTACTAGTGGATGAGGGCTGGTAATGGGAGAGCGCGGCTGAGGCGGGAGGACGGGGGGCTGAGAGAAAAGGGGAAGGGAGGGGCTTTGTTATCTGTTAGGCTTTGCCTGTCCAGCGCATTACGAGTTCTGCATCGCTCATTTCATGGCAAGTGTACTGGAACAGATTATCGCCGTCTGGAGAGAGTGAGCAAGAGAAACGGGGAAGGTGGTGGGTGTTGAAGGGTAGGGGCTGCCGGGTCTGGTTTTGTAGTCAGAAGATGAGCAGTAGAGTGTGCAGCTTCCAAATCCCTGATTATGCACACCCCGGCAATTGCTACACATTATCCAGCCATTTATTCACTTTATTTATTTACTCTGGCATTCAGCAGGTTTCTCTCTCCACTGTTAGATCACTGCTCTGCTCCTCTGCTTTACAGAACTTGGCTCAACTGTGTGAGGTAGCTTACTTTTTATGACATTATCAAAACAAAACCTAGGTTAGCACTGCCTCACTGTAAGCTTAGTCAAACAGCTGTAAAGCAAAAATAAAGTTCTACATTTTTTTATACAATATAGAGAGGCAGATAACTGGGTAAAAGCTACAACAAGCTTGGACATCAAAGCCAGATAAAGTTTAGCAAGACATTATGAAAGAAACTGTAATAAATTCACAAGCTTTATAAGTCACAGAACATTTACAAAACTAGTACATTTATGGCAGAAACTTATTGATGAGCTTATTAACGTTATTTTATTTCAATTTTATTATATTTTATTTTATTATGTTTGTAACTTTTATATTCACAGCGTCTTATGTTTACCCTGCTTTTATGCAGTTTTGAGTTATATTGATTAACTCAATCATATAAAAGCAAAAAATAAGCAGAGACTGCAGATATCCTCCATTATGATACTCCTTTGGACATTTTTTTCGAAAGTGCTCGAAATTAAATGTGCTTCGTTGTTTTAAAGTTCACCTAACGTGTTTATCAGACTTGTCAGAGCTTAAAACAGCCTAAAATTGCTACTTGAAATGAACAAAGCGTTTTCTAAACATTTGCCACGATTTAGACTGGTAGAAATAAGTCATCTTTTTGCATAGATAATAAGACAAACACCATAACTTCTGGAAATGATGTGGTTCATACAGAAACTCAGAGAACACTAAAGAGACATTTACTGAAAGAGATATTTAAGCATTTAAACTCTCAGTGATATGACAGTGGTGACTTTTGAAAACTAAAGCCAATTATTTGCTCATCTAATTTAGAATTGACTCATATCAGAGCCCTGGTCTACCTCTGAAACCACCATTATAAGAAGAAAAACCCTATATGTTGTTTTAAGGTTCAAAAGTTTACAGTTGCCCCCCTCCCTTGTTGCATCTGTTGATCCCCGTGGATACTTCCTGCCTCTTGTCTTCTATGAAAGTTGAGAGGACTGCAGACCACCGGGTGTGAATGGGCTGTTTTTACCTCACGTGGAGCGAACAACTGGAGTCATCTGCTGGCCTAAGCTTATCCAGCAGAAGAAATACAGCTGCAGAGAGCGTAAAATTCAAAGATGACCCCTCATATACTTTCACGCTGTCTTCTTTTCTGTGCACAAAATGATTCACTTGACAGTTTAGGAAACAAAGAGGTTGTATGCTGTATTATCTAATTATTTCAGTCAGAAGTTGTCAATGTGCTGAAGCTGAAATGATTGCTTCAAGACCAACCCCTCCTGCTAAGCAAGCTTGTGGTGACAGTGGACAGGAGTGACTTCCTCTTCACTAAAAACATCCAAGTAGATCTCGTCAGTGAGAGTGACATAGTCCCTGGAAAATATAGTGTCATTCTCTAGGAAAATCAAGTAACTATATTGCCTTCAGTTGCGATTAAAATGCTGTATATTTTAAGCACAACTTAAAGAAATTTGACTTTATAATTTGACACTTTGAAATTGGGCATCTGTCTCTTTAAGAAGCTGCTACTTTTCCCAACGCTTTGCATTTAGAAAGTCGTCACAATAATGCTATTCCATTATGACGTTAACAACTGTTTGTTTGAACTGATAAGTAGTTTGTATGATGAGTTTGTCTTGTGTGTCTGTGCTGCACTGCGATGGACTGGTGACCACAGTGTGTGCTGCATCTCGCCCAATGACGGGGGGAGATAGGCACTAATCAGCTGAAAAATAGTCAATGATATGGCTTTAAATCTCCTTACAGACGGACTACTGTTTCAGTTAAGTGCAGATATGTAAGGAAGAAACAACTGTTGTCTTCCTGTTTCTCTGTTTGTATGGCTCCAACATTTTTGGGTGTTTCAGTGAAAGATCTCTTCTATTTCTCAAGGGAAAAATAATTCAAAGAGGAAAAAAAGGTTCTCCAATCAGGAGGAAAAATGTTTAACACCAAAGTGAATGAGTAAAGAAATATTGTTTTTCACAGGTTCATCAGACACTTTTACTGGTTCTAAGTCAAACAGCCAGTGGGCTGCATATTTGTGCTGCTGTGTGCCCACTTCATAAGTCTATCCATGCTGAGCGAGGATAGGCACTGTGGACTAAGTCGCAACGTTGGAATGCCAATGATGCAGAGTGGAAACTGTGACTGTTTTTGATTTAAATGATTTCAGCTGCTCCTTTCTGGAGGTGTGCAGGAAGAAAACAGCTGGTTCCTCTTACCGTTGTTATTTGGTTTGGAGGAGCCACACAGACACGGTTGAGACCACTTTTATTTTCAAGAATGGCATTAAGTTAGGTAGTTATGTGAATATTTTTACTAGTAGATTACTTCTGAAACAACTTCCATGTTTACTTTGTAACTAGCATGCAAGAGATGACTGAGTTTGAACAGAATGTCTTTCAACTCTTTTTCCTGTATTGTCTGCAATCCTTCTATCTGTTCTTAATAATGTTCTTAATAATGAGTGTGGACATCCACAGACCCGAGGCAGACATGACAAAGCCTGAAGCCCTGGGAGCAGCACCGCAGGGACAACCACAGCCAGCCCCGTACCCCATCCGGAACAGGATTAGTCGGGTACAGAAGTAAATACATATATTTATGCTGCCGCATAATGTGTCTAATCTCAGTACTTTCCACTGAACTGAGCATTTTAAGGAAACTTTTGTGAATAGGAGAGTGGAAGGCATTGTGTTAATATCCGTTTCCATTTTAACTGTTCTCATTTCAAACCGCAGGTTTTCCTATTTTCCTGCGACAAAGTAAATTACTTTAAGAAGAGGAACTATTGTTATATTCCACACACAGGGAGAACATTTGTTTAGGTGCATTTATACCCTCTCTCTCACACACACACACACAAAAACCCCATACAATCCTCCCTTGCCTCTCTACCTGCAGACAGTGTGGAGAAGAGATAAGGCTGCATCAAATACACAGCATAGTATTGATTTCCATGCCAACCAATCTCACCCAATCAAAAAAGGTCACGCTGTGTAGAAATCAAAACGGGCCTTCTTTGTTTCAGAATTGCATGCTAGGTAGCCTTCAGGCAGACAGACTCTGTGAGTTAGCTAACCACCTAACATGGCAAACAAAACTGGAAAACAATAATGACATCTGACTAATGTACCTGCTGCCAGTCCATTGGTATGACGATTTTATTTATTGATGTTGTTTTCTCCCATGCATGTTGAATGCACATTGTGAAACTTTTTTTTTTTTTAGCTCGGTGCCATGTTTTCCAAACTCAGCCTGCAGTCGACATTTGTTTCTGCATCTCAAGACATGATAAACAAGACAACTATTCAAAGCTTTGACTCTGACGTGCAGCCCTCACATTTCTGTATGTGATGACATTAAAGAAGGGGGGGCTTTTTAAGGCTTTTTTAAAAATGTGCTTATTTAGCTCCATCTCCACATCCAGCTGATGTGTAATTTCAGGTTGATCTTCAGACCTTCTTTCATACTCTGGCCCTGGTGTCTGCCTTTCGATTCTCCCTCCACTTGACCCTGCAGACCACATCATAGATGCAGGCGAAAAGTTTTTATATCACCAGCAGCAACACGGGCTGAAGTTTTATCTGCACAACCAATGCGCATGTGGCCTTGCCCAACTCCACTCCCATCAATCACGCATCCCAGAAGATTTCCTCTTGACTCACCCTGTGGTTGCAACAAGCAGCAAAATGGTTCTGGAAGATGTTAAACAAAAGCTAAAAATGGGGTAAGTTATACTACTTTTTATTTATGTTTTGTGTAATGAAACTTCTAATCCTTGGGTGTTCTTGTGGTTTTGTCTTTGAAAATTTTTTTTAAAAACCTGGGACAGAATTCGGACAATGTTTATATGTCTACAAAAAGCTGTAGTAACATAATAAAAACAAGGCAAAAACATAACAAATGTGTGTACATTTTCCCCCCAAAGTAAACAAAGTGCAAATGATTGTCATTTGAGAGCAAATAAAAATAAAATCTTTTCTGAGGTAGCATCGAGAAACTACAAAGCAAAAATGAAATAAAACTTCTAGAGGAAATATTCAGCTAAATAATAATATATATTTGGTATTACTATTTTAGATCAGTCTGGTCACCTATAGTAACCATACAAGGGGAGCCCAAACCAAGTATGTAGTGCATACTATATACTACACACACAAACACTCAAGAAACATTTATTTTGGTAACTCAGTTTATTAACGGAAACATTGTATTCAGATTAAATACAGAGAACGATATTTTCAAGCCTTTATATCTGTTAACTACGATGCTTATGGCTAATGAAACCTATTTATTACTGGGAATATTAGAATAATTTATCAGACCAATAAAACCTTTAGTACAGAAATGTGGGCCTAATCAAAAGTATGTTTAATACTTTCTTAAAGGCAGTGTTAATCTGAGAAACGAACCTCATCAGAAGACATATTCTAAGCTATAGATAATGTCTGTACATGAACATCCTTTTCAGTAGGCTGGTATTTCTGCTTTAGCAATAGATAATCTGTATTAATCATGATAAAATAATTAAATACACCAATCTCTGTTTTGCTAACCAGTACAATTGGTTATGTTGACATTTTGAGCTGAAGTACTGAAATAAATCATTGATATTCTAATTGATTGGGACAATCTTTAGAAATATCGACGTTTACATGTGTCGACAGAATAAAAAGGAAAATATTTACTTGCTGTTGTACTTTGTTGGATCATAACCTCCACATGATTGTTTCTGTTTTTCCCCATTTTCCCCACTTGTTTGCTAAGTCCCCTAAAAAAATAAATAAATTGAAACAACCCATTCTTGTTTTTTGTTCAGGCAGCCAGCTTGGCCTTCCCAAAGCACAGTCGCTTTCCTCTGCAAGCTCTCCTGTTTCCTGGTATGCTAATTTCCTGTGATGATCAGAAGGACACATGGATAAGAGTGCTGTGCTTTAAACTCTTTGTAGTTATGTTGTTGCCATAGGAACATAAAACTGAAGGCCAAATCAATGTGGCTTCTCTCATTTGCATGGGGAAACAGAAACCTTACACAGAAACAGAAGAGGGGTAAAAAGCGTCAGAATGAAAAGAGGCTCAGAGAGAGGGCGAAAACGATTCCCATCCCACTCTGCCGAACATCACACTTTCTTCAGAGTTATCTAGTTCAACAGGAAAATCTACTATTTATGGGGACTACAGTTTAAACGTCCTCCAAGTGAGGCTGTTCATTTCCTACAAAACAAAGAAAAAACACCCCAAATTAATTTTTTCTTATCTGAAACCTGCTAGTCGATCTCTGCAACACCGGAGTGTGGCTCCTATTCTGCACTGTTCACTTGATATGCACCCTGCATGCTGCATGCTCCACTTTGAAGTTGTTCACAGGGTTATGGAGCTGTGATTATCATGCCCTGACAACCTTTCCACTCCTGCTCTGCACCGCTTGCTGTTGACTGTCGGATCCAGAGAGTTACAGCCCCAGCCTTGTTCAAAACTCCTCCAACCAACCGCAGTCCAAGTCCCGTCCCAATTCAACTTGTGAATGCCTAATTAGTTGATAATTAGCTTGGCTCCTCTATACCCCACTCCCTCTATCTCTAACATTTATCAGGTTCCCAGACTGGGCAGCTGTTAATGATTTAATTTATTCTCCCCAATCTGTCGGTTGCATAAAGATCTAGTTTGTGCAGATGCATGAAATTAAATATGTTGCTATGCTCCCAGAGCAGTGAGTCTAGGAAGTAAGTGCAGGACTCCCCCTTTTTTCTGCACATCTTTAGTCTAATAATCATTCTTCCTGACTGATTGGAGGTAGTAGTCTCCTCCCATCCATCTAGTACTACAACCAGCAGATGTTTGGGGAATGTCACACAAGCCTTCATTAATTTTACTATTCCACATGCTGCACTGGAGGTGAGAGAGAGTAAAAGGTTAATATCAGAAAGCCATGTTTGTTTACTCTGAACTCCCGTTTGATCGCGAGAGGTTTCACGAGATTTCCTGTCTGACATCTGAATGATCATAAATGAAATCTGTTGGCGTGTGGGGTGCTGTATTTACCGTGTGGCTGTACAAAGCACAGGACCAAACCTGGTATATCTATCATTTTTTTAGCGTCATATGTGTGGTCTGTCATGTTTTGAAAATCGGCTGAGAATTTTAAAATCTTGCCCTGTGAACCAGGCATTAGGTGTTCGAAAATGAAATCAAAAAATAAACTGTATTTTGTTCAGGCTGTTCCTTTTAAACAGAGCTGCTCTGTTTTATCCTTTTGATGAGTCAATTTCTTTCAAGACAAATGTTATACTAGGAAACTATTTGAAAATCTCAACAGAGCAGTCTACAGACTCCAGAGAATACACACATACATATTTAGAGTTTTCAATGTTCAAATCAATGTTGCTATCTTAAGTAAGTTAATCAATATAATGAATCTATCAAGTTTAAACTTTTTATGGTGCCCTTCACTTGGATCAGCAGATTGTTTGCGAGGCAGCGGAGTCCTTGAGCAACAGGACCTCCCAGCTTTAGTTCACGCAGGTTATAATTTATGAGGTTTGAGATGAGATGAAATCTTTATTTATTTTGAACAAGTCAAATGTCAGAGAAAAGAATGAAATTATTAAGAAAAATTTGACCAATTTTTATAGAAATAAATATTTTCAGAAATGTTAAAAACGACAGGAATTCCAGGAGCATTGCTCTTTGGTCACTTTTGTTAGCCCCCATAGTTTGCAACTTTAACTTTCTTTTTCTCCCATGACACAGTTTTCTCGAATCCTGGCCATGGATCTTTTTGCATTCAATCTCCTGTGCTGAACTGGCGACCTGTCCAAGGCGCCCAGTGGCTCTCCCCTGATGGCTGGTGGAGACCAGGACCCTACACCGTCTCCACAATCCTGTCAGGATAAGCAGGTATGGATAATGGATGGAAATTACAGAGCTACAATTCATCTTGGGAAAGAATAAATAGGATATTCCGTTTATTTTTTTTAATTGATTGATCCTTTTCAGTGATGTAGAACTACGACTCTGTAACTTTAGGATCTTTTTCAAGAAAAAAAATAAAATAAATTTACTGAAACATTTCACTGTTAATATGGATTATCTTTCAACTCATGCAGCAGGTGGAAAAAAATGCACTATTTCTGATTAAAGTTTATAAACATGCATCAGAATTGGCTAAATCTGATAATTGGAGTTGAAGCTGTATAAAATCTGTAGTTGGTGTAACAACTATGAGCAATGAAACAGACATGAAGTAATTCTGTGAATTCTGAGCCTTATTCATACTCAAAGAAAAAAAGTGCGATCCCATTACCTGAGCACAAGGTCAATAGGATGGGTGGGTTGTGTAAGTTCTAGCATCTAGCATGAATGGAGAGATGCCTGAAATTCATAACTCATGTCAAAATCTGTAGGACATTGAAAGAAAACATTCAATGATTCAAAACTGGCAGCAACTACATCAATTCATCCATCAGTTCCCACCCAGTGGGATACAGCCAAGGGTCAAGGTAGTTTAAAAGGGAAAACTAAATCAGGTTTGGCTACATCCCTAGGAAGTACAGTGTTTGTAACCCTGACGTGTAATTACCTCCCGCCAGCCCCCTGTTTCTGCTTGACACAGCACAGAGACATTGCAGACATCTAGAATGTGCTGCAGCCGTTAATTACATCACCTCCAAAGTTGTTTTTCCACCTCCACGCAGCAACGAGCGTTCCCGGAAGCGAATCTTCATCCTGAATCTGGAGTCGGGACAAAATCACGCACATTCCCAGAACGCGAAAGTCATGACTTTCAAGGGAGAAACTCAAGGAATTTTGTTGAAGCAAAGTCAGAAGATTTGTGGCACAGCAAAGTCTGGGAGTGGAATTCAACGTAGAAAGCCAAAACCTCTTGCCATACTTCACACAAGGGGCCAAATTACTTATGATGCAGTCATTGTTTTCCAAGGCCAAATAGATTAGCCTTAAAAGAGGTCCTGGCTGTGGAATTCACTCACCAGGCATCTGGATCCACGTGGTAGCTTTGTGTGATATCTCTCAGGCAGGAGTGGAGTAAACATGGAGTAAACACCGACGTCATCTGAGGGAGCTGAGGAACAGTGACATCAGTGGGAAATGGAGCAGAGCACAGCTTTACAGTAGACGCTAACCCCGAGATGCAGACATGTTTGCATTTATGCAGGGCCTTGCAAAAGTATGTATATCTCTTGAACTAATCCATATTTTGTCACGTTACAACCATCGTCAAAGCATTTCATTGGGATTTGTGTGATAAGCTCTTTAGTTATGAAGAGGAATGAAAACAATATACCGTTTTGAAATATTTTTCAAAAAGAAAATTCGAAAGTTGTGGCGTTCATTCATATGCAACCCCTTGTTACTCTGACATGAAAAACCTACATGGTATCTTAAATCAACTTAATATGTATTCATTAATTTGTGTTGATTTATTAAATAACGTCAAAAGAAAAATATCTAGAGGTTTGTGAACTTTTAAGATATTTTAAAGGGTTTGGAAGCATAAAAAGAGTCCCACTGCAGAACTTTCTACTCCAAAGGTCAATGGACCATCTTATGTTCTGCACTGTCTAGACCAAGTTCCTTTTCTCTTGTTTTTTTGGTAAGGTACAAATTTTTAAAAAGGGCTGTGGGAAATACGATCCACAGTCAAAGTCACCCAGCTTATACATATCACTGCAAATTACTTTTGTTAATAATAACATAAGATTTGGACATTGGTCTGGTAAACCAGTGTGCTTCTTGATGTGTCATCTACATGCATCCGTCTGTCTGTCATGCTGTTATCTTACATGTTATGGTACAGTTTGCAAGAGAGGGCTAAGGTTAGGCAATAACTGAACTGTCTGAGACAAGACTCTTAAAAACCGTTTTCTGTTTGCTTCAGGTCATGTGGGTGTGAAGCTGCATGGTTACCATTGTCTCATCATTGTTTTGCTATGATAGCCATCAGCGTGTTATGACACCACAGTGGAGACTGAGGGTCCTGATGTACACTTTTAAATGTACAGCATCAGCGTCTATGACTGAAGTAATCGCTCTTTGTCTACAAGCCATGTGGTTTCATTTTCTTTGTGCATGGCTTGAAAACATCATTATCGACTGGGCTCTGCACATTTTGCATTGATCTAACAAGTAAACAAGTTTTACCAAGCAATCATACTTTACAATGACTATTATCACAGTTTCAGAGAGAGTGCTGCTGCTGTTCTCCATGTGAGGGTGAGCAGCTGAAACTCTAGACATTACAAACTGTGGCGTTAAAAGCAAAGTGCAAAGTTTACTTAATTGGAAAACGACTTTTCTGTAAGTCTGGTCTACACACAGTAAACTGAAGCAGCATTAAAACTGAACTCGAGTCAAACATTTCCATGGTACCATCATGGCCAAACACAAATAAGTAAATGACTGAGATCAACGTGGACAAAAGCATCCAAACATCCAAGTCTATCTTTAAGACTTGTCTTTAGACAATGTTTTACTTCATTTGACTGGGACTCTTGCTTGTACTATAAGCAAGCAAAACAAGTGGGCTGTTTGTTTTTTGTTTTATTTAGGCTGCATGTTAATACAATTAGATTTAATTAAATAAAACTTCACACTTATTTACCAGATATCTTCAATCAGCTGTACTAGAGCAGAGAGGTGGCAGTGCAGACCTCCCCATTCAAGTGAAATGGCAGGTGTTCCTACAAGCACAGACACATTTACACACACACTCCTCAGTTATAGCCTAATTGACGCTGCTTTTCTGGACATTGACCAGGTGTTACCTTCATCTTGTTCACATACCTGTCCCCCCAGCCACCTGACTTTGGAGAATAAAAGCCTTAGTTAATTTAGGCTGTGGCTTCCTCTTTCAAACTGCCTGCTGCTCTCTTTGATCTGCTGGCAGTGCATTTGATCTTTAGTGAGGCTGTTAACAGCGCCAATGAATTAGGCTATTGGCCCCAGACAAAGTCTGTCCTAATTGCCATCCCCTCAACTTAAGAAATGGCCCAGGCCCCCAGGCCTATGCAGTAGACGGTCCTAAACCAACGCACACATCTTTACACTGACAACCTTAAATAGAGGCATCTCAACCTATTTTAAGATTCATATTCATTTCACTCTACTTTATACTGTTCTTATATAGATTGAAATACTTCTCTACTGTCTGTTTATTTCTGTAAAAAACAAAAAAAAAAAAAAAGGAAATTATAATATTTAGGAAGAACAATCTATTGATGCATTAGCAGTACTATTTGGTTCTCCAGAAACACAAAGACAAATTTACTGCACATCAAAAACATCTTCAGAAATCCAATGATTTGTGCACCAATATCAAACAGCTTTTTTAACAGAATCCGCTTTAACCTTTCATTTAGTCCACTTAAAACATTTATGTGTTCCCGCTGAGGCCTACGTGAATCATAAACTATGCTCTTCAACAATGAGCATGCTCTGTAAACTCCATCTAATCTCATTTTGTTTTAAACACGCCCTGTGAGTACAACTGCATAGACAGATTCCCACAAAACACCATGAGGGCTTTTGAAAAGGACTCACAGTCCTGCCCACATTGACTGTTAAAGACAAAATCCCCCAGATTGCCTTGTTCCTTTATCAACCTGGAACCACGGAGGTGATAACAACAAACAAAACGAAAATGTACTTTCCCAGAAACAGCTGCAGAAATATGTTATCACATAAAGTTATAATAATTTGGTAAATGTAGAATTTAAAAATATAACACTTGCTTTCATGCACCACAAATCTGGAACAAACATCCAGAAGATTGTAAAACAGCCGAAACACTGAGTTCCTTTAAATCAAGAATAAAAAGAGTTGCTTTTAAAACATTAGAAATGAAACATTAATCAACATTTTGATCTGTAACGGCGGCGCTTGACAATTACTGACTGTGTTCTACAACTTTGTATTTTTCTGTGTATTTTTTAAGATATAAAGCAGTTTGAACTGCCTTGTTGCTGAAAAGTGCTATGCAAATAAATCTGATTGATTTTATATAGAAAACACAAAGCTAAAAAAGAGATGTTGCAAAAACCGTTAAGTTGAAAATTATGCTGTAAAAATGAAAGACAACATCAAACATGAATGAATACAGATAAATCACAACTAATACAAATGCATTTATTTTTAAAGTATAAGTATTTTATCTGTAATTAATATAAAACTACACACAAACTAATCATTATCCTACAGTTAAGTATGTTGGAGTAAAGTTGACAAAATATCAGATTATTTATCACTAAAGCTGCTGTCATACTTTTTCTTGTCTGCGTGAGCATGTTTGTGTATCAACAACAATTTTATCTATAATCCAGAGAAATAAAGTATATTCACGTCCTGTCATGAATATAAAATGTTTGCATCATTTATGATGTGCATCTGCTGTATACGGTAACAATTGTAAGTTGTTACTTAGTCAATGGAACCAGATAATATATCAGTGCCAGCTACAAAACAAGGGGAAAATATTAATAGTGACATAAGGGAAATATTTCTAAATGCACAATAATCAGAACACAAGAATAAACTAAGGAACTAAACACAAAGGAATGACAATAACATTAATGAACACAGAGAAATAAATTGAAGATAACAAAATTAAGAAAATTGAGAAAATGATTAAACATACATCAAAAGCAAAACCCAAACATCCAAGGATCATAACAGGCATATCAAAGTGTCATAGAGTCAAAGAATTACTGCCACACTAACATTTTATGCTTTCTGTCAATGGAGAAAGATGTAAATTAATCCTTACACTATATACTATACAGGCATAAAAACAGGACAACTAAAAACTTTCGTCATTGTTGTTGATCTTATTTCAATGTGTGTGGTTTCTTTTCTTATGAGTCAGCTGGTTTAATTTCTTCCTCTGAGGAAAAACGACGCGCTTGTATGCAGGAATGAAGTTATTATACAGATTGTTCCTGTCAGTCCTGCTTTAGAGTTTATGTTGTGGGAGTCAGAGACGCCTCAGAGCTGTCTGTGTGGGCACTGAGGAATGTCCTGTATGGACGTATGGATGTGGTTGATATGTAGACACGCTGAGATCAGCAGCACATGCATGAACACACACATGCACACACACACGCGTGTGATAGCTGCTTTATGGAATTTGGAATGTCCAGGTTTTTTTTTTTTTTACACTGTCTGATGAATAACTTATTTAATTAAAGATTTGGAGCTAAAGCTTGGGGTTGATGTTAACAGGAAGCCATTTTTTTAATATATCTATATATTTATTTTACTTCCTTTGTAATAAAGCATTGACTGGCATTAATGTTGCTTCATTGACCCGAACACGGGCAGAAACAATGACTTTTGTTTGTGTTCATTTCAGAAAAGTCAGACTTGCCTCAAACATAATCATTAAGACATTATTGACTAAATTCACAAAGTTCAACACCAAATGGTAAATATGGCAAAATTAAGCAACCTAAAAATAGCTGTAAATGAAGGGCAGCTCCCTGCTAAGCTGCTTTATATGCAACTTTATGTCTTTTACTTGAACAAGTTTTTTTGTATTAAAATACTAGAACCTGACCAGCCCTGTATTTACGTTATGCCATAATAATTCACCCGTGAAATCACCCAGAGCTCTGCTTTCTTTTGTTATGGTTTTTGTCTCATTTTTATTTACAGCCAAGAAAGATAAGAAGAAGGTGCAGCAAAACAGCCACAAGCAGATGAATACAGAGAGAACTGTGCAAAGGCAGGAAAAGAACAACAAAATCAAAGCACTTTCATATCAAGACATCAAACGTAGTGTGCAATGAAACGCCACGCCACAGCTCACTTTAATTGACACTTTGACAGCCTCAAACTTTGAATGAAAACAGAGGAATATAGAAAAAAGGATGTATTGGCAGGGAGAGGAAGGGAGAATGAGAAATGACAGAGAGGTTAGTCTAATCTAACAATAATTGCGGAATGGCAGAAGGGCTGAAATGGCCTGCCAGTTGGGACTTTCATCAGATCATGTGCTATGCATTATATCATGATTAATCATTAAAAAAAAAAAGACAACCTGATCTTTATCTCTAGTCCTCATTTTATAGCCATGAAAATGTTGTTCACTGTTGTCTTTTTTTGGAAAGACAACAGTGCGCCCTCCTCTTTGAACAAACTTCACGTGTGATTTTAATTGCGTTGATTCCAAAATTGTGTTTTTGACATCAGCGGAATTTTTGACCAAGTTTTGCCAACATTTGTAATGAAAATACTGATACTGATTACGTCTAAGGCCAAGAGTTCAAAGTAATTGGTATTTGCTGTAAGAAAGTATGTGTAATTTGAAAAAACAAACAAACTGGTCTGCAACCAATGTTTCATTCCCACAAAGACGTTGTTGAAATTCTCTTTGAAAGGACCAGTGGTCTACATAATCTAGAAAATGTCAGATTTGTTTAAGTCTGCTTATAAATGTGAAGTTGTTGCTAAACTTGTAAAGGATTGTTCACTGAATCTGACAGAGCTTGAAGAGTTTTGGAGGGAAGAATGGGGTAAAATGTCAGGGTCCAGATGCGCGAGCACAATTCAGACATGTTCACGCAGACTCTGTGCAGTAATTGCAGCCAAAGGTGCATCTAATAAACACTGACTTGAAATATGTAACTTATTTTGTTACATGCTTTTATTTAAATCTGTTTATTTTCTAGAAACCACTTTTCATATCAAAGATTTTTGAGGGATGTTTTTTTTTGTGTCAAAAAAAGCCACGTTGTCTTGGTCATTATTGATTTGTAAAAGCGATAACAGGGTAAAATATTCAAGGGAGTGAATATATTTTATGATGACAGCAGTTGTTTTACTTCCGTCTCTAGAGAGAAATGAAAGAAAGGCAGCAAATTCATACATAAACTCCCTAACCTATGTCCCCATAATTTTACCAAAGTGCAGAAATCAGCAAATGCAAACAGATCTTCTCAATTTGAGCAGTAGTTGTACCTCGTGAAGCATTTTGTCCGAACTCTTGCCTAGCATAAACCAACTTGTTCTAGCAAGTCCAGTTCATGGCCGCTTCTTTCCACAGTAGAGCTGCAGATGATCTAATTACTGCTGTCCTTAGACGTTTGGGTGAGGCGATGAAAAGGAAACAGACATATTTTTATCATCCCTAAGTTTTGATGTGAGAACACATGATGGCACATCCTTATCGGATTTATCTCCCAAATTAGTAAAACTAAATGAAATGAAGCAGATCAAACAAGATGAAGGAGTCATTTAATTGCATTACACACCCACAGTCCACTTCCTGCATCAAGCTATCCTGTTTTGTCTGCTGGAATTGACATTTTGATGAGGAGACGGATAACGACGCTCCCGTAGATTATGGATTTTATCGCTCCTCATTTCCCCAGTCATGACTCTATGCATAATCCCTTCCCCTAAATGCTTTTTTAAGCATCAACCAAACCCAGTCATCAAAACTTGTCTCAAACTTCACCAATTCTGTAAGAAACTTACTTTATTCTCTGCTGAAAGTTGAGAAGTGTGCTGCAAACTCAAAGACAAAAGCGAACACAGATAATGACTCATGCCATCCTTTGAGGCAACAAAAAGGAAAAAAAAAACAAAAAAAAAAAAACAAGGCAGATTGTGAAATGCCACCTCGTGACTTTTTGGAGGAGCTAATCTATTCCATTTAATGTAGTTCAGAGGGGCTTGGGCTGCGCACTGAAGACACAAGGCAGGATTAGTCGTCATACGGCGGTGGCAAGATGAAAGGAGATAAACCCCTTAGCCTCGTTCTTGGATGACTTTATATATTTATTTCCCTGAAGTCTCTTCCCAACGTTTGAAAAAGGATTTAGCAGCAAAGACACTTAAGTCTCTGGAATTTAATCTTTTTTCCCTCTTTCAAATAAATTTTGTCTGTGTGAGCTTTTGCGTTTCATGAAGTTTAGTTCAAGCAGGCTGGAATGACAGAATGATGGGTGTTAACTATATAGCGTCCTGGAAAAGTATTCATACTGCTTGAACTTTTTCACATTTTCCCAGGCCATGACTACAGACTAAAACATATTTTATTGGGATTTTGTGCGACAGACAAAGGACTGTGAAACTCCAGTCCTTGAGGTGATGGTGTCCAGCAACCTCTAGACGAGTTCCTGGTCTAAAACATCCGAATCAAATGGTTGAACTGTTTCTTCAGTGTGCCGGCTCTAGAGTCCTGCTAACCGTCTAATTATCTCATTCAAATGAGTTGAAGCAGAGACACAAAGAAAGTGTCAGGACTCCAGCACCAGAGAACTGGAGTTGCACACTCTTGTTTAGACTAAGACGAAGTGCAGCATATTTGTTATATAAACGTTTTCTTAGACATGGTTTTTAAAATATTTTTTACCTAAAAACATTCTAGATTAGGGTATCCATTGGTATTCCTTTGTTTCTGATCATCTCAAACGAGTCTAGAGCAACCAGTGAATGGTCTGTTATGCAACACCCCAGCAAAATAACTCCAATGCATAATTTCTTGTGGCTATTACATGACACAATATGGAAAAAGACACTTGCAAGAGGATCATTTGTCATTGAAGGAGTTATTTTATTACTTTGAATTAGTTTTAGTATTATTAGCTGTAGTGTCTAACAAGATAGAATTAGAAAATTACGACTTTGTGGTTGGGAAAGTGGTGTTTATGTCCAGCTTGTCCATCTGACCCGTCTGTTCTTTGGTGACTTTTCCGCTGTCTATTGACTCTGCAGACCCCACATTCTGAGATGGGCCTGCTGAGGGGTGCTGACCCGGAGCTTTGGCCTCTGCACATCAAAGGCTCCTTATAGAGGATGTTAATATTTGCTCAGGTGGATCTCACAAGTCTCCCTCTCTGAACAGAAACTGCTCCAAGCTTATAAATATATCAGAGACCACAGGGACGTCTGGTCACCCTGTCCCTCTCTGACTGTTTGTGTGTGTGCTAGAGAATGGAGGGGTTGAGAGAGATGACAAAGTGCGCTGTCGCAAAACACTCGCAGCCATACAAACAGACCCCGCCCCTCTTCCAGTCTGTAACCTGCATTTGAACTCGCCTTTTTCCTTTATTCTTGGCGGCGTCCTGACCCGAGGGCGCCCTCTGCTCACGGGGTGGACACAGAGAGGACAGCTGGGGACAACAGGAGCCCTGTCCCCATCAAATGCCATCCTACCCCCTGCTTCGTTCATCCCGTGACCCCTCCATCGCCTTTGAACTTCTGTCACCTAATACTAAAGCAAGTGATCTCCCCCTTGTGATGTAGACAGTTTATCCAACTCTTAACTCTTTTTTGGAAATAAAAAGAGTTAAAATGGGCCCAACGTCTCTTCTTTATGCACCTGGAACATCTGCACTGGTTCTATCTCCGTTTTACTGACATACCAGAAGCCTGAGCCCCATCTTCCCAGTGATGCTTACAGCTCTGCTCATTGGATGACAGCTTAACTTGGCAGAGAGCGCTTGTTTACGCTCAGCTCCACGAATGAGATCTAACCCTCAGCTGCCTCCATCGTCAGCCAACACAGATAGTCAGACGAGGAATCTAGAAACTTCAGCGTCACATCAAAGGAGCTGGAAGCCAGTCAGCTCCACATCTGTGGAACAATCTGAGCTCCGAGACTGATCTGTTTCGTAACCCTCTCTATGACAATCTACAGACTGTTGAAGACCTGCAGGACTGTTTCTGCTGCTGTAGCAACAGTGTAACCAGGCCCTGGTCTAGCATGCAGTGCGTGTCTAGAGATCGGGATCCCAGGCATCAATGGAGCTACGGTACAGTGACAAACTCAAGCACTTTTAAGAAGCGGTTTTCTTCCTTCTTTTAATAAAAGAAACAATCTGGCAAGTTTTTTGGGATTGGGAAGGAATTGTTAATGAAACTGATATAATGTCTGACAAAGAGGAACAAAGCTAATGTGAGTTGCTAGTTTAAACATGTGCAATAAAGAAAATACTGGGAATACAGCGATAAAACAAAAACTTTACTTTTCTCAGCAAGAAACTTACCAAACAGGCAAGACAGATTGTCAGGGGACCTCAGTCATTCCTGCATCAAACTGACCCTTTTGTTTTATAGTTTACAATTTATCTGAAATCCAGGGCCAAGAAATCAATACTGCTGGGGTTTTCAGTTCACCAGCAATCTGAACATGTTAAAAAAAAAGGTTTTCCACAGTGATTTGGTCTGTCAATCTACATTTGGACAGGGGGAGGAGCACAGTGTAAAATGTCATTCTTTGATTGTATCTTTTTTTTAAATAGCCTGTGAATGACGATAAGCCAAACAGGACTGATAAATTTCAAAATATTGATCACTTGTTCTTATCAGTGAAACACAGGACGCTGTCCTTCCTACTTGTCATTGTCCTTCAGACCTGTGATAGTCATTGCTCTTCTAAAGATAAAGTTTATTTCAGGGCTTATGCTGTGAAAGTCAAGGAGTCATCTCACATTGCCATCTAAAGACAACGTGGTATCGGCTCCATGACAGCACAAACCCTCAGGGTCACCAGAGGATCCTGATTATCACACTGGCTTCATGGTAAACAAATAGTAAAAAGAGACAACTGGAGTCGTCTCGTGAGGTCCGCCAAACATTTCCTGTCCCAAAAGTAAACTTCACCGCATTTTTTTGAAATGCGAGGAAGTTCTCCAGCATCTGGATCATCAATCAATCACATGACTAATGTAATGTTATAATTCTCAAGATTCTTGATTCTTTAATTTTCAGTAATAAAGAAATGAAGTAAAAAAAGAAAGAAAGAAGAAGGCAGCAACCAAAAAGCATCCATTTAGGCAACGTTTGTAGCAGTGGTCACTTTTAACCTTCTAGTTGCTATCAAGACAGAGTATATGGGGTTTGTTTTACCTTTAAACCTTTTGTGACTCAGTGGAAAACCCAGAATAACCACCAAATTGAAGGTTGACGTTGTCTTGAAGAGAAGCACACACTGATGTTACATTTGTTATTATAATGTTATTATTATAATAATAATAATTATAATCCATAAAATCAAAAATAAATTCAGGTCACCTGTATATAATTTTTGTCATTAGTGGGTGAACCCACTGCGATGTTCCTCCTTAATCCTGATTCTGTTTAAGCACATCAGCCGCATGTATCATCTGAATGAAATTCGTTTCTGTTCTTTCAGTAACTTACCTGCAGGATGGTCAGAGAGAGGAGTTCAAAGCTGCAGCTTATCTGTGCTCGATCTCCTGTCAAACAAACAACTAACATAAACAAGAACGACTGCAAAAAAAATAAAAATAATAATAAAAAACGGCAATCTGACAGTTTCAATAGTTGGAGCTTGAGTCTTCGGTTGATATCCTTACATAGAAGAAAAAGTCAAAGACTCACAGTCAGGTTTTAAGGAAGAGGATATTCAGACTAAAAATACTGACCCTTCAAAAAGCTAAACTGTCTCTGCAGTTGACGCTCACAGACACTCAGATGACACTATTTTGGAAGGGAACACAGTTCAAATGTGAAAAACGTGAAATATTGTGATGATGTCCAATAGTATAATCACAGAGTCAAAAGGCCAGGCAGCATATCTGTTTTTGTTTTGCTGTCATAACTCTTGCAGTGGGTCACAAACATATTTCAGTGACTGTGATCAAAACAGACTGCCTCAAGGAAATTACAGAAGTGGAGGAACCATCTGCTCTGCAGGATGGGCATAATTAACTGCTCATAAATGAAACTGACAATACACTGCAAATGAGTCCAAGCATAAATATTAGACCCTTCAATTACTAATAGATCTCTGACTGACTGAGTAAAGAGACAGATTCAGATTTTAACTTTGTGTGTTAAATTCACACAAAAATATTCACAATATTTTTCTTTTTTTTTTTTTGTAAATCTACATGCTGCAACTTCACTGCTGGTACATCTGAATTTCTGCTACTTTGTGTTTGTCTCTAAAATCAAGTCCAGATAAAATGCCGTAAGGTTTGTGGTTGTCTTGTAAAAAAAATATTATGAAGATTTTGCATCTGGGCAATGACACAGTTATGGTCAATATTGAACCAACATTAGTGAAAAATGGTCCCCTCTTCCTGAAAGACAAGCATAAATATAAATCAGCTTGTAAAAGAAGAGAAAAGTAACTCATTGACAAACTGCAGACTGGATGCTTGTCAAATAGTCATCACATGATTCATCCCTTCACTGTTTCAGTCCAGGTTCAGTAGTGGTAAATGCAATTGTGGATCAAAGAGAAAACTCAAACTCAGTCCAGGAGGAAACACATAAAGCCTTTCAATCCAAAGTCTGTTAGTACTTGTAAAGAATCAATTAAAAATGTAAAGCTGCTATTTATTCATTTTTCATACGAACATCTTTTTCCAACCATCCAGGGCAGCGGTATTCAAATCCGGTCCTGAAGGGGCAGTGTCCTGCAGCCTGGTCCAACAAAACTGATCAAATGGTTGAATTACCTCCTCAGTTTTCAGTCAAGTCCTCCAGAGGTCCTGCTAATGATTATTTGACTCAAATGTGTTGAAGCATTGTTGTGCATGTCTTACTCATGTATGGGGGCCTTAGTCCTCAAAGTGGCCATCACTGGGTCACTGGGTCAAGCCATGGCCTGACTGACCCCTGCCGCATGTCCTCCCCCTCTCTCACAACCAGATTTCTTGTCTGACAGCTGTCAAATATAAGTCTTTTCTTTATATTTAAAACATCTTTGCTACTGAATCATTGTCTCCTTTCTTTGTTGTCTGTATTTCCGTGCGTCTCAAACTCAACCCTGAGCGCATGTTCACAACAATGGCCACAGCATCTTCAAATTCTGACTGATTCTCATCTGATATTGTATCATTTCTTCCACACCCATCTGCCTGCCAGTCAGGTTGCTGGTGCTATAGATCCCTTATGGCTCAGCCAAAGAAACCATTGAAGCTCTGCGATGCAACCTCTTCCCCCTGCGTTTTGCTTATAGGATCCACAGGCAGACCTACAAAGATGTGATTGAAGTGAAAAGAGTCAAGTCAATCTGTGCTTACCCAATGGTGCATTCTCGTACTCACTCATGCACACACATACACACACAAAAAAGAAAAAACATGTGGGCGTTTCGTCTTGTAACATCTGAGATTCTTCAAATACGCTTTTGAAAAAAGTTTCACGCCAACCACATCAGTGGAGGCGAAACTTGTGCAAAGACCTGCCAAGTAAGTCATGAACACACAGGTACTCCACCCTACCTGCAGAAGAACAGCGTCCTCTCTTCTTTCCTTCTCCTCCACTGCTTCATCCTCGATGCAGTTTTATTAAAAAGCGTCAATCTGTGTAATGCTCGCCTGACATCTGTTCAATGGGAACGTTGTGGAGCCCCAATCGGGGCTCAGTGGAAAGAAGATAACTCACATTCAGGTGGATGGTTGACAAGGATAGTTTAGCAGATGTTCCACAGAAAGATCAAATGAATTGTTTGCCCATCGATATAAGCATGTGTTTGAACATTGGTGTGTTGCAGTATGCGTGAGATAACACACAGAGAGTCCCTGAGCGAACTCTCCTCTGGAGAGGCTGATTTTCCGAGAAGAAAATCTCCGGAGGAGGCATTTCACACCTTCACAGCTTGGAGCCTTAAGATGTGAGCAACTGACAGAAAGATAGGAATATTCGGGCTGAAGCACCACCTTTCTTAAGCAAGAAGTTACCCTCATGTGGATGGATGTCTGACATCTTTGACTAAAGTAGATACAGTGAGCGCACACATCTGTGTCCATCTGATGTATGAATCTTGATTTTTATCGCTGAGAAATGCTGCCTCTCAGCATGAGATCTGAGATGATTTGGTATAAATTCCGATTCAAAAGCACAAAGAAAAAATTGCTCAGGAATGATGTCGATGTGTTTATCTCCTTTTGTCCCATCATTTCTCCTCTTCACTGGCAAATTTAAGCAAAGGAAGCAGCTTTTCAAAGGATGTGCAAAGGTTTTCATTCAAGTCTGAAGAGCAAGTATAAAAACTGCATGTGACTGAAAAGTGAAACTTGAGATTTCATTAAAAAAATATTCAGTTTCTCAGACAGTTTGAGCATTTCATGAGACTGCTGTGGTACAAAGATTTTGAATACAGAAATCTTTTGTTTTGATCGACAATCATAGGGAGCTGGACAGTCATCTAGGAGAACGACCCTTCACAGTGAAGGTAAGGCTCAAAAGGTATAAACTGGCTGTTTCGTTTCATGACAAGCTTAGTAATTCATGCTTTTCTTTCCAGAAAACCTTTATGGAGATTTATACTTTTACAAAGATTTGGAATCAGTTCAGATAGCTAAAAGTACCAACACCTACTTTAATGACAATGGTACTGCTCCAAACAACGAGAAATGTTGTTTAGAGTAGAAATGAACAAAAATAAGCAATTGAAATGTGTTACGTAATATAAGTTTGAGCTTCACAATAATATTATTTATAATAAATAGACATAAAATGATCTCCTGAATAAGAATTAAAGGATGTGTGGCAACTAAGAAACCTGACTGACATGGATGATGCTTAGATATTGCATAAATTGTTAAATATATATTTTTTTCGATGCAATGACCTGCTAAAACAGACTTCTGACGCAATCTCTTTTGGCCTTGTGCCACAATTTCTTGGTTTTCTTCTAGCAGAGGAACATGAAGGGCTTTTTGAAGGCGGGAGAAACTGTAGGTTACTGAATGTTTCTCCACCTGCAGCTTGCTTCAGTCGTACAAACACATACACACTCACAGAGACACACAGAGGCTTTTTACTTTATCCTGTATGTTAAAAGCACAGCTCAGACACAGGAGGAGCTGTTTGGATGTTTCCAAAGGCGCTGCTTTAGAGAGGCAGGAGGAAAGGTGTAGGAAAGGAAGAAATGTGTGGCCTTTGCCCTGGAAAGGAAGTGATTTATTCAGGACTGCAAAGGAAGCCCCCAGGATCGGGCTGCGATTCTGGAGCCATGGCTACAGTCAAAATCAAGGTAGGGAGATGTTCACAGGCCCAGAAATACTTTTCGACTGAAAAATCTAAATAAACACAAAGCACAAAATGTGTTTGTATTTAGAGACGCACTAAGAAATCCTCTGGTGAAGAAAATAGATTTGGATCTCTTTCTGCTTTCCTGGATCTTATCAGTGATTTACCAGTCAGTCCGACACAAACAATAATAATAATAATAATAATAATAATAATCTTTTTTCAGTCAGTAAATGCACCATATTAAACTTTTTTTTTATAGTTGGCGGTGTGATGTTTCTCTCCTGTTTCTTTTCACTCTCCATTTCTTTTTGTCGGCCGCTTTCTGTCTCACCTGAATCCAAGAATCTTATTAAGAATCTTATCAAGCCCTATTAAGCATTTTTAAGCTCAGCATGATTTGAGAGACTGCTATTCAGGGCCAGAGATTCATCAACAATATTGGCAATCAAGCTCTCTCTCAGAGATTATTGCTTATGTTTCCAGGAAACCTGCGTCTTGAGATTTTCAGTTTCATCTTCAATTAGTTTGAGCATCCATTACTCCATTACTACTATTATTTCTCCTTTAGTGTCTCAAATTGTGTCAAATAAAAGCCTACAAACATGACTGGAGTTTAATATTTCAGTAATTGGTCTTGACAAAATAATTGTCTTATAATTGCTGAGCAGCTTCTTCCAGCTTTCCAATTGTATTTTGACATTTTTTAAATTCCTCCGAAGATTCTCTGTGAAATTCAAGTCAGGACACTGGATGAAAATATAAATGTTATTTCCACTCATCAGAGACGAGTTGGTGCAATTAGTCACCACTTGGATTTACATGAAAATCTGCCAGAGGTATGAATAACTTTGCTCTTAGCTGTAAATTATCCAATTAAGAAAATGTTTAAGATATAAAAATGTTAATTATAATTCTAAATGTCACCATGCACATCAGGAAAAAAATCACACTTTTCGCTCTTAAAAATGTCCTTTTTCTGCCTTTTTTTTAAACATGGCATGTCAGATAAAAGCTGACATGTAAACCCCTTTTTCTCTCTTTAAATTAAATTATGGGTTTTGTGAAAAATAGTGTTGTGTTTCTTTTTTCTTATCGCTGTATACTTGTCAGGAAAATCTTGTATAGGGGGCAGAAGTTACATGCTTATACTTGATTTATACATTGATTTATTTTAGCTGTCACAAAAACTGTTCATACTTAGTTTTTGAGATACTGAAATAAAAATGAAAATGAAAACCTAAAACTGCATTTCATGTACTGGCCACTAGAGGGTACTGCTCAGAAAACTCAGACTGTATTGTGGCACAAATACTTTACACTGAATAAATATTTGCACAACTACTAAAGAGGTGATGTTTCCCTGTGTACAGGAGAGGATGTGTGATGCTTAACTAGCTGAAGCAAGTAATTTCTTTGAGTTTAAAACAAAAAACTTCTTTCATTTCTTCCAAGTTGTTTTCATTGTTCATTCAGCTTACAAATATTGTAATTGATTGCAAGTTAGAATTAGTTACTATATCAGTTAGTTGCTATTACATACATGAATGCAAGAATGTATTTATTTTATCCCACCTCTGAAGTACAAATCATTACATTTCAAGTCATTTAACTTAGAAAGAATACTTCAAAAGCTGCCTTAAAATGGTGAGAAAAGTCAGTGTTTAGATTTGAGATAAATCAGTCCTGGCAAGCTTAAGAACCCTGAGGATAATATACAAGTTCAACATTGGAAACGTGAAAAAAAAAAATTAGGTATAAAAACTTTATAAAAAATGGGGTTTAGGAGATAAAATAAGTGCATTTGACCTCAGGGACCTGTTACTTTTTCCAGTGTACTAAAGCAGCAACAGAGAAATTTAATGACTGTATGTGTAACTTATTTTCATTCAACAGAGTCGAGTCAAGACATTAAACGTGAGAACTCCATCGGCCCTGTGTTTATTTCCTGCCTCTGTATCTCTCTCTCCCTCTTTCTTTTTGTGTTCTGCCCTTGAAAGAGAAAAGGACAGACTCAGCCAGCCTGGGAACAGCGAACTACTACAAGATCCGAGCAGCGCGACATCAAAGGCCACCCCATTTGCACAGCAGCTTACGCACACCCACACATACACAAACATCAGCTTACATATTTGGAGGGGGATTTGGGGGGGTTGCTTTCTCTGAAGTTCATTACGAATGGCAGAGCTATTACCCTTTTCTGACAGAATGTGAAGTACAAGAAGCAAAAGTTTCACTCCAAAACAGCTCCAATTAGCTAAAAAGTTGCAATGTTAGAACTCGCAATTCTCTTATTTCTGGGCTGCAACATCAAATTGAGTGCAAGCATGTGAAAACGTCTCATTCACAGATGAAGCCCAAAAAGAAAGTTGTGTACAGTAAACAGCTTTTATACTTCATCCTCCTGGACTGCTGATTTGAGTTAGTGGAACAAAACTCCACGGATCAGAAGTAGATGGATTAGTGGACATCTCCTCCCACCTCCTCTGATCTTTTTACTGCAGCCTCATGAGAAGGAAGCTGCTTTCCACAGTCATCCAGTACACTTAATCTGAAGTGGCAACATTAGAACCTTCAGTCGGTGCCAAGACAAATGCAACCAGTGCGCACGCTCAGTGGTTCCTGATGTACCATGTCAAAGGAAGAAACAAGGGGGGCCTGCAAAAGAGTGAAAACAAGTGAGGGAGGATTAACGTGAGAACGTCGGAGGAGTGTACGGTGTGTAGGAGGGACAAATGATGGAGACAAGGTGTGTGAAGATCCGTACATAGGATGAAAGAGTTTGAGGAGTCATAATGAGTTACTGGGGCAAAACATTGAGCAATACGATAACAACAGCGGGGCAAATAGGTGAAGAGGTCACCGTGACATCATTGAGAAGAGCTTTAATGTGTTGTTTTACTCCAGAATGTGTCTGGCCCCCCGGCACTGCAATGCAGGACATTACCTGTCCGGATCACTACAAGAAAATTTGCTAAGAACAGAAATATAAAATACAACCGTCAAAATTCAAACATCAGACTGATCACGTTCATAAAGGAACCACAAAATGAAGAACTATTGACCCCCATGCCATTTAAACTGGCTCTCTTAAATACCAGATCTCTCTGTGCTAAAGGTCTATTAATTAATGATTTCATCACTGAGCATAATATCGATGTCATGTTTCTGACAGAAACATGGTTGAATGACAATAATGAAGCAATTATACTAATTGAATCGGCGCCTCCGGACCATAGCTTTTTAAGTGAGAATAGAAAACAAAATAAAAAAGGAGGAGGCGTGGCTTCAATATTTAAGAATACTGTTAGCTGTAGTAAAATTTCATTGGGTGATTTCACCTCTTTTGAGTATCTCGGAATGGAGGTTAAAGGTCACAAACGAACTTTGACACTGACTATATACAAACCCCCAAAATACATGGAAAATTTCTTTACTGACTTGTCTGAGCTCCTATCTCTCATATGCATTGATTATGATTGTTTAATAATTGTCGGTGATTTCAACATTCATGTTGACAACTCCCAAGACAGAGGGGCAAAAAAGCTCGCTAATATTTTAGAGAATTTTGGTCTAACACAACATGTGAAACAAGCAACACACACCCAAGGACACACACTGGACCTGGTTATCAGTAGGGGTGTAAATATCTCCAATGTCTCTGTAACTGATGTCACCCTGTC